>JARWKJ010000006.1:1879381-1884381 GCA_029959095.1 Rhinichthys osculus | reverse complement strand
AGGGCGGGTCTGTGTTGAAACGCGGCTGTCAATCAACAATCGTGGGAGGGGCGTCCGTTTTATTTACGTCACAAAAACGAACGGCTCAATTTAAGACAGGGGAAAACATATAAGGAGATTAAAACAAAACCACTGGATGGATTTTTATCATTATATGATGGTTGTGTACAGACACTGCCAACACACATTTCAGTACAATCAACTTGTAAAAGTGCATGTACCATTATATGACCCCTTTAAGCTGTGGAGTTATATGTTCTCATTAACTATATTATTTTATGTTTCTTACTGTTATTTTGGTTTTACTTTATGCTATTGACGGTTGTATACTAAAAATGTGCAAGAGTTCATTGTGCGCATGTGTGAACAAATGGGGACTTTTATTTTGACTCAGCTTGTGTTCCTTCCTTGAGATGAATGTCGTGCTGCTGCTCCCTCGTGCACTGTCACTGATGTTTTGCCAGCGCATTCAGATGAAAACTAACAAATAAATAACACTGAGAAATTGTATCTGGATTGTTCTTTAGTGGATGGATGATCGCAACATATTGTGCATGGACATGACGGACGGAAATGAAAACTTAACATAAGCAATATACCATTTAGAGAAGGCTACTTTTGGATTATTTGGGCTCGTCGGCATACCTGTCTCTCGTTGACTGACTGGCTTGTGTTGTTCGTTGTGTGTCCTGTCCTGTCCGACTATGCGTTATGATGGGTCGTTCGCAATTCATGAGCGTTAGCCGTTAGTGATGATGGGTCGTTCGCGAATGAGCGTTAGTGATGATGGATCGACTCGTTCGCGATTCGCGAATGAGCCGACTCTTTTAGGTGAACGTCGGTAGCTGGCTCGCATATCTGAAGAGCCGACTCTTACAAATTTAGCCTATAGAAATTAAATAATTATGTAATAAAAATTGAAATATTAGTCAAAGTCATTTAAAGAGCCGTTTGTGAGCCAAAAGAGCCGGCTCTTTTCAGTGAGCTGAGTCAAAAGAGCCGAATGCCCATCACTACTATGCGTGCTTTCGAACACCCGCCCAACTCTACCTCTGATTGGCTTACAATGACATTTTACTCTACCTCAGCCAATCGTCAGCATTTATGCGCTTGTCTCGTGCTCTGCCCACTAACCAAGGAAGAACAGTAAAAAAAGTATTTGCCTCTCGCTCGGAGATCTAGTTGGTCTGATGAAAAAAACAGCTTCATCAGTTATAGTAACGCGCCGCATTTTTTGGCAGTAACGGTAACGGCGTTATTAAGATGAGAAGAGTAATCAATTAGATTACTCGTTACTGGAAAAAATAATGCCGTTATACGCCGTTATTCCCATCACTGGAGACAAGTGAACAGTCAGTAACAAAATAAGAACAAATACACAAATTACAAGCAGAGATGAATGCTAAATACCAAAGTTACAAAGTCTAACTGTAGTTTTCAGGAACAGAAATTAATAGCTAAGCCTATACAATAACACCATTTGTTCACTGTAGAAATTAAATATAGGTTCCTCTTTGTTAAAGCTGTATTTTGTTGTTTTATGAACATTAATGACAGACGACAGCAGGAATATTAGGATACTGTCACTTTAAGACCGAATAAACTGACAAACATCCGGTTTCTTTCTCAACTGTTCATTCATGACAGAACCGAGAGAACCAGACGGGTGTTTAGACATTATTGTGTGTGTGTGTGTGTGTGTGTGTGTGGGTGTGGAAACACGCGCTTCGGGTGCAAATAATAATGAGTCCCGATTTTCGCCTCTTCTTCCGCGTTTACACTTGTTTGAATGTGTGAATTGGCAAGACAAAACACGTCCAAATGATAAACTTACACTCTACGGGTCTCATTCATGAAACATTCGTAAATATACGAGTAAATATGAGAGTGATTTGCGCGTAAAGAGACCTTCCTGAAAACTCATCTCCTGATTCACAAATACTTCATAAACGTCAGAAGTGATAGTGAAACGTGTGTGTGTGTGTGTGTGTTAATGAATTCCAATCAGTCGTAAATGGGACGCGCGTGCACGCTCATTCTCAATTACCATAAATCCCGCCCATTAAATCTGACTGACAACTATATATGGGCATCATATTATTTGATTTGATTTTTCTGGTAAATTTACAATGAAATAACCACAAAAAAAAAGGAGTAGGCTGAAGCCGAGGCTTATGTTTGCCTACCCTATTTATTTATTTACCCTATATTATGACACAAAACGAAGGATTTCAACATGTCTTCTCAAAAGCGAATGAAAAAGAAAAATTTCTCAGATGCAGAAATTGAAGTTTTATTATCAGAAGTTCATTCAAAACACCACATTTTATTTTCAAGTGTCGGCTACACAGTGGCGTATCAGGTCCTAAAGAAAAGCCAGCTTGACAGCAGATTACAGATGCAGTTACTGGAGTTTCATCTGTTAATCAAACAGTCCCCAGAAGTAAAAAGAAAAACCGTATGTAATAACTATATATAATATTTTTTCAAAATGCTGTGTAAATATGTGCCCAATTAAGGTGAATTAAAATGCAGCCTTAGTTATTAATGATAATAACTAAGTAGGGATGGGACGAAATATCGTTTGACAAAATATCGCGATACAAAACGTGACGAAACGCATCGAGGTCGAAAAAAAATGGATCGCGAAAAAAAAATGGATCGCGAAATAAAGATAGATGGCACTGCTGCATGATTTGCGTAGTATATTAATAAACTAGTGTATTATATGTGTGTGTGTATGTATATGGGGCAGACATACAGTCTATGGTGGCAGGCTGGCAGCACCATCTGCTGATCAAGCAGGCTAAAACTAAATGAAAAAAAAAATTATATCCGGGGAACGGTGCGGTACGTCATCACGTCAAGACAGCGCATTTTGCAACAACACTGCAGTCTACAGCGAGCTAACAAATATTAGCATTAGCACAAACTGCCTTGCCCCCAAACAGCCGACCATGGAGTCAAATGTATATATATATACACCGTAAAACTTCAAGTAATAGCCCGGGCTTTTATTTTCCCAAATCGTCGAACTGCACCGGCTTGTATTTGAGACAGGCGTCTATATGAGACCGGCCTTTATAATTTAGTGTTGAGATGTTGTTCATTGAGTGTAGGCCTAGAGTCTCTAATCTCTAAAAATCTCCAAATGCTCCACGTGAAACTGCGGTCTTCCGAACTTTTACTATCGTGTCAATTGATTTAGATTAATATGCGCGAGGGAGAGAGAGCAAGACAGCGCGCGCGGCCGGGGCGCTCTCTCTCTCTCTCTCTCTCTCTCTCTCTCTCTCTCTCTCTCTCTCTCTCTCTCTCTCTCTCTTTCTCTCTCTCTCTCTCTCTCTCTCTCTCTCTCTCTCTCTCTCTCTCTCTCTCTCTCTCTCTCTCTCTCTCTCTCTCTCTCTCTCTCTCTCTCTCTCTCTCTCTCTCTCTCTCTTTTTCTCTCTCTCTCTCTCTCTCTCTCTCTCTCTCTCTCTCTCTCTCTCTCTCTCTCTCTCTTTTTCTCTCTCTCTCTCTCTCTCTCTCTCTCTCTCTCTCTCTCTCTCTCTCTCTCTCTCGCTCTCTGCTCCCGATCAAAAAAGGCTCTGGCGGGACACACATTTGCTTTGGCGGCCTAAGCAAATGAATAAGTTGTTGTTATACAGTAATATTTTTTTTCTTTTTTTCCCTTTTTTGATATCATATCGTGACGTATTGTATCGTGACCCTGGCATATCGAGGTGCATCGTATCGTGAGTTTAAGTGTATCGTCCCATCCCTATAAGTAAGGCTGTTAAGGCCTTAAACTTTCGGATGTTAAGCTCACTATTTACTAGGGATGCAACAATACAGTTAGCCCACGGTTCAATACATACCTCGGTTTTTTAACCACGGTGTTCGGTTCTGATGGCTTGACGCATAAGAGTGTTTTTTTTTTGTTATTCTATGCTTAGCCAATAGGAACAGTAAGAGGTTAAGGAGAAAAAAATAAAAACGATTTATTGCAATACTCCTTTATTTTACTTAAAAGCTAAGAAAAGTCCACTAGTTCCTAGTGTATAGTATAATATAAAATTAACACTGAGATTTCACAGCTGCTGGTAGCCCATGCACAAACTGGGGAACACATAAACTCCTAAATTTTGAAAATAAACATTCATGTGAAGTTGGTGACCATAAATTGACCATTTCAAATAAACATACTTGCACTTCAGGAAACATAAATAAACCATCTTAATTAAACTTAACAGTACTCCAGTACAGTGTCCTTCATTCAGAATGTAAAGTGCAGTTTCAGGTCAGCTGTCTATTCCTGTATTTCGAGGTTTCTCGTACTGTAGCCTCATCACCGCCGCTCGCCATGCTAAAGTGTGGAATCATGGTTAAGCCGCGCGCGCGCGCCACCTAGCTTACTCGCGGCCGTCGCGGGGAGGAGTTTCCTCAGCTCAGCTCGGAGAGAAATATTTAAATTTAAATTTAAATTATTTAAACGTAAAACCGAAAAAACGCAATTCACAAGCGCGTATTGAACCGTGGATGTCGTACCGAACGGTTCAATATTATATTGAGAGTTGTGGCATCCCTACTATTTACGCGTGGCTGGAGCAGGTGTAGATTTCTTTCGTACCAACTAACATTTGGAAAATACGAACACTTTAATGAATCCGAAAATTTACGCCAGAACCACTTTACACACGATTTACACACAAATTCGTTCTGCTCGTGGCTCATGAATGAGACCCAGTGATGGTTTAATTTAGCAGTTAATCCGCGAATCACACGCGCGCCGAACCGCGATCAGTTGCACCGCTAGTCGCTTTATGTCATTTGTTCTTAATGAATCTATATTATCATATCTAGACAATATTATAAGGCATCATCGGTGCACAAAGCAAACATAGAACTATTTTTCCTTATACAATGCATAATGCAGTGTCGCATACGGCTGCACAACATATCGAAATACGCAAATATATATATATATATGGAGATATGCATATCGCAACGGCTTGCAATAACTG
>JARWKJ010000006.1:1851881-1874381 GCA_029959095.1 Rhinichthys osculus | reverse complement strand
TTTCTGGACTATTTAACCATTTATGATCATGTCCATGTGTTTTTTGTGTGTGTGTGTGTGTATGTGTGTTCATACAGCAAGTGCCAAAACCTTTACCAAATTTTGTACCATTCTAATGAAAAAAACAATTCTTTAAAAAAATGAAACGTATCATTTTTTGGTCAATGTAACTAACCTGGTTGCCTTAATTTTGAATTCATTTAATCTTAAAATTTGAGTTAATACAATAAAAGAGAGGTTTAATCAACAGAAAGTTAAAATATCATTATCTGAAAAACAGTGAGTTGATTTTACAAATAGAAAAAAAAGTTGTGATGACAAATCATTAAGAAAATTATATTTTGCAGCGTAGCAAAGAGATATAATATAGAGAATTAGTGTCTTGTCTAGAAAAGATCGCAAGAATGTCTCTCAAACAAAAAGATGAACTCAAACTCTTCTCATCAAATCATGAGCTTCTATCCAAATTCATTGTACACGCTGTAATCTTACAACTAGTAACTCATTTGTTTGGAGACACATGTGATTAAAATAAATTCCTCTAAGTCTCCTGAGCTCTGAAAGAGCAGCGCGTGAGCAATAACACTCTCCTCTGTCGAGACGAGGCCAAATTGACGCCTATATTCTCTCTTTCTTTCACTTTTCTTTCACATTTATGATTCATCAGATGTTTCTTGTCTGATGTCTCATTGTTTGGTTCTGAGCTCTCTGCGTAGCATGATACGGTTTCCAGCCTAGCGTTATCTGTACGGGGAGTCGAGCGCCGCGTGCCGAGCAGACATAATTAACTTTCGTTAATTAGCCATTGGACGAATAGAGTAATCATTAATCATTCAAATCTCCCTGGTGTGTCCTGACGCTGTGAAACACACAGAAGCGTCTGGATCCGAGGACAGAAGAGCCTGTGAACTGAACACATTTACGCAACTTTAAGAACTTTTGCTTTGATTTATTGATTTTCTTTATGTATTTGAGTGAAGACTGGGTTATCTGACCAATCAGAGCAAAGTAGACTAATCACAACAGACTGGGTTATCTGACCAATCACAACAGACTGGGTCATCTGACCAATCACGGAGTAGACTAATCACAACAGACTGGAGCATCTGACCAATCACAACAGACTTCACAACAGACTGGAGCATCTGACCAATCAGAGAGTAGACCAATCACAACACATTGGGTCATCTGACCAATCACAACAGACTGGAGCATCTGACCAATCACAACAGACTGGAGCATCTGACCAATCAGAGAGTAGACCAATCACAACAGACTGGAGCATCTGACCAATCAGAGAGTAGACCAATCACAACAGACTGGGTTTTCTGACCAATCACAGAGTAGACTAATCACAACAGACTGGGTCATCTGACCAATCACAACAGACTGGGTCATCTGACCAATCACAACAGACTGGGTCATCTGACCAATCACAACAGACTGGAGCATCTGACCAATCAGAGAGTAGACCAATCACAACACAGTGGGTCATCTGACCAATCACAACAGACTGGAGCATCTGACCAATCACAACAGACTGGACATGTCCGAACACCAATTCATTCGGGCTAAACCCAAGACTTTCTTGGATTACCTCACGTATCGCTAATAACATCCACGGCAGACCTTCTTCCCAATCCGCATCGAGTTCCACACAATATGACCTTAATAGGGACTTCAGGGTTTGATGAAACCTCTCAAGGACTCCTTGACTCTGCGGATGATAAGCGCTAGAAATATTGTGGTTTACTCGAAGTTGACGCAGGGCTTTTGAGAACTGTTTCGACATGAAGTTCGAACCCTGATCGGACTGAATGACTTTAGGAATTCCAAAGGTCGACATGAAATTAGTGAGGGCCTTCAAGACAGATTTAGTAGTAATGGACCTTAACGGATAAGCAGCCGGATAACGAGTAGTCTGACACATAACGGTTAAAAGGTATTGGTGACCAGTCTTGGACCGAGGCAAAGGACCAACACAGTCAACTACCAAATGTTCAAAAGGAGTGGACACGACGGAAATAGGTTGCAACGGAGCAACAGGAACTTTTTGGTTTGGCTTACCGGTGATCTGGCATGTATGACAAGATTGAATATGTTTTGCCACATCTTGTTTCACCTTAGGCCAATAGAACTGTCGTAAGACCCGATCATACGTTTTACGAACTCCGGTATGGCCAGCAAGTCCTTGATGAGCTAAATGCAACACAGAGTCCCTCACTGTGAAAGGAACCACAATCTGAGTTTTAGGTTCTAGAGAAACATCTTTACGCAGGACCACTGTCCGACAAAGCAACCCATCTTCAAGAAAGTACGAAGAGGAGAGAGGATCAGAACACTTCTTAGACCCTACTGCAGAAAATAAAGGTCTAAGACTGTCATCACTTTGTTGAGCTCGAATTAAATCCTCTCGAGAAATCTGCAACAAAGAAGCCAAAGAGTAGTCATCACCATCAGAGAGATCAACATTGGTTTTCTCAGGAGTGGACAGAACCTGAGATGTATCCGCAGAGTCACTTTGCAGCGCTGTCGAATCTCTCTGGTCAGAAGACAACGAAGAGCAGGACTTCAGGTCTCTTTGCCCAAGACATTTAGACACATCAGATCCTGACTCACCTGTATTAACAGTATAAAAGAAGGTGTCATGCAGTGGAACTTCAACTTGACTCTTAGATAATGGTTTAGCCATTGATCGAGTAACTGCACATGCTGGAAACAAATCAGGAAATTCTTTGCCATTTCCAACATCAGTTTTACTAGGTATTGAGGCTATTATGGGCGGAGCGGCCACATCACTCCGTCCCCAAACATTCCCACCAGCTAAATCATTTCCCAGAATAAATGTAATCCCAGGCACCGGCAGTGCAGCACGAACACCAACTACTACTTCACCAGATACAACGGCAGAGGAAAGATGGATGCGATGCAAAGGCACTTCAACGAACCTCATCTCAAAACCTCGCACTAGTACATGAGTTCCAGTAGCGGTTTCAGAAGTCAAGGGTAAAATTCCCTCTAACAGAAACGACTGCGCAGCCCCTGTATCTCGAAGAAGACGCACTGGCACCGTTTCATTTGAACCAGGCAATGACACATTTCCCTCAGTGATAAAGGGTGTATAATCAACAGAAGTTATACCCTGATTAACAAATTTATCACTAGAACCAGATAAATGACAATCTTTCTCATCACAAATGTCAACAGTAACTGGTAAGGTAGAAACCAAAGCAACAGATTTCGACAATCTCTCTTTCTTCTTGAGTATCTGACAGTCAGATATTTTATGACCAGGCTTTTTACAATAAAAGCAAACCATGTCTCGTGAGAGTACAGGTTTACTAAAATATTCAGCATCTGTCGACTTAATATTCCTACTCAACACAGGAGACTTTGTCTTAGGTTGAAAACAAGACTTAGACTTACTCATATTGTGAGTTTTAATACCGACTGAACTGAATGACCCATGATGGGTTAACACAAATTCATCAGCCATGAGAGCAGCTTCAGAAAGTGTATTCACCTTGTGTTCAGTGAGATGTGTAGCTACAGCATGAGGAACACAATGTTTAAACTCCTCTAAGAGTACTAATTCCCTTAACTGCTCTTTAGTTGTAACTTTCATTGAAGTGCACCAACGATCAAATAAGTTCTCTTTTTCTCTGGCAAATTCAACATGAGTACATTCATCAGCTTTACTCAAAGTCCTAAATTTCTGACGATATGCCTCAGGCACGAGTTCATATGCATGTAACACAGCAGATTTCACAACATCATACTCACCACTCTGTTCCAATGAGAGTGCTGAATAAACTTCCTGAGCTTTACCTGTGAACACACACTGTAATAATAAAGTCCAAAAGCTTTTCGGCCATTTCATGGATAAAGCAACACGTTCAAAGTGATAGAAATATTTATCCACTTCCTTTTCAGAAAATGGCGGCACTAACCTCCTATTTCTGTGAACATCAAACACAGGTTCACCTGCATTCGCATGCTGTTGTGGAACAGGAGGCACATTCGCTTGTGAAGCTTCAGCTGTCTTTGCTGCTAATTCTAACTCCAACTTTTTTATCTCAAATGCTCTCTCGTCACGTTCCCTCTCTAACTGAAGCGTTCTCTCTTCTAAATCAAGCTCCATTTTCCTCAAAGCTAACTGATGATTTAATTTTCTCTCTTCGAATTCTCTCTCTACCGCTCGCTCTTTCATAGCGCGATCATCACGTTCAGCACGAATTTTCGCGGCATCTAAACACAATTGCTTCTCTTGCAAAGACAATTCTGGAAATTTCGTCTCACTTTCACTATAAACCTCAGCAGGAGTAGACACAAACGATTCACTGGGAGTAATTAACTCAGTGCTTACCTCTATAACTCCTCTATCAACAAGTGACCGCTTTAGAGTAGTCACCATTGTTTCCTTCAGCCTCCTTTCTTGAGAAGTAAAATCGACACTGAAGCGTTCGGCGATTTGCACCAACTGCTCCTTTGTACAACTCTCAAGCAAAGCTTCTGATGGACACGCAAAGAAATCTTCTATCACCGAAGACATTTTGTTCGTATATGTATACGCACAATCACAAAACGAGACCACTAACTACCACACGTGAAACGCTGTTTACCCGAAATACAACTCCCATAAGCCACTACTTCAAAACACTACGTCACTGTATTACGCAACGCATGCTCATTCAAAAAACTTCTAAAGACTTGCCACAAGTCAAAACACAGTGTACGCGCGAAAATAAACCGCACTATACACAAAAGCGACAATTTATCCTCATTTATTTTTGCAAAATGGATTTACCGTTTATAATATGAGAAACTCTAGCTCCTAACTCAGAAAAACACTAACTAAATCCTAGCTGGTCTTCAGAGATGTACCGGGCTCGAGGCGACATTAAACGCTGAACTCCGTGACAATCAGTCAAACTGAAAGTCCGGAAGCGTACCCCCTACAGAGAGTTAATCTCCACCCAGGATAACCTCCAAAAACAAGAAAGGCAAAATAACAAAACAAAACAACAAACAGTGCTCCGTCGGAAGGATTGTATTCACAATCCAGCTGGAAACACTCTAACTCACCAGAGTTCTCATTTATAAAGGAATCCATTCACAAAAACATACACACATACAACCCATACTTACCAACGTTTCCTACCCCCATAGGATCGCGGACGAGACTCCAATTTATGTTACGGCCAGCTCGTTTCGACCGTACATAAAGGGATACAAGTACAAGAAAATTACTTGCAAGAAGTTTTATTAGCTTACAACAAAAGTGTAAACAACTTAAGATAACAAAGTCTAGGGTTCAAAATCATAAGGGGACAAAATCATAATCCAGATGGGGAATAAGAAAAAGGTTGGTATGGTCTGTAAACAAATATAAATGTCGCAAGTGACTCCTCCAGAGGCTGCCAATCCCCTGGACGAAGTGGCGTGGAGAGGGTGGAATCCAAGGTTTTATCCTCTCCACAATCAAATCGAAAGCAGGTAACAGGAGTGTGCAATCTCCCACGCCCTCCTGAAGAACACCACCCCCAGCAGGCGAGCAAGGGAAACGCAGGGTCGTAACAGTAGACTAATCACAACAGACTGGGTCATCTGACCAATCACAACAGACTGGAGCATCTGACCAATCACAACAGACTGGAGCATCTGACCAATCACAACAGACTGGAGCATCTGACCAATCAGAGAGTAGACCAATCACAACACAGTGGGTCATCTGACCAATCACAACAGACTGGAGCATCTGACCAATCACAACAGACTGGAGCATCTGACCAATTAGAAAGTAGACCAATCACAACACACTGGGTCATCTGACCAATCACAACAGACTGGAGCATCTGACCAATCAGAGAGTAGACCAATCACAACAGACTGGAACATCTGACCAATCACAACAGACTGGAGCATCTGACCAATCACAACAGACTGGAGCATCTGACCAATCAGAGAGTAGACCAATCACAACAGACTGGAGCATCTGACCAATCAGAGAGTAGACCAATCACAACACACTGGAGCATCTGACCAATCACAACAGACTGGAGCATCTGACCAATCACAACAGACTGGGTTATCTGACCAATCACAGAGTAGACCAATCACAACAGACTGGGTTATCTGACCAATCACAGAGTAGACTAATCACAATAGACTGGGTCATCTGACCAATCACAACAGACTGGAGCATCTGACCAATCACAACAGACTGGAGCATCTGACCAATCAGAGAGTAGACCAATCACAAAACAGTGGGTCATCTGACCAATCACAACAGACTGGAGCATCTGACCAATCACAACAGACTGGAGCATCTGACAAATCAGAGAGTAGACCAATCACAACACACTGGGTCATCTGACCAATCACAACAGACTGGAGCATCTGACCAATCACAACAGACTGGAGCATCTGACCAATCAGAGAGTAGACCAATCACAACACACTGGGTCATCTGACCAATCACAACAGACTGGAGCATCTGACCAATCACAACAGACTGGGTCATCTAACCAATCACAACAGACTGGAGCATCTGACCAATCACAACAAACTGGAGCATCTGACCAATCAGAGAGTAGACCAATCACAACACATTGGGTCATCTGACCAATCACAACAGACTGGAGCATCTGACCAATCACAACAGACTGGAGCATCTGACCAATCACAACAGACTGGAGCATCTGACCAATCAGAGAGTAGACCAATCACAACACATTGGGTCATCTGACCAATCACAACAGACTGGAGCATCTGACCAATCACAACAGACTGGAGCATCTGACCAATCACAACAGACTGGGCCATCTGACCAATCAGAGCAGAGTAGTCTCTGTGAGGTGATGAGGTGATGTGCAGTGTATATTATGAGAAAATTAAAGTGTTTTTTGACGGATTCTAGGAGACTCCAAAAGAAAAGTAGGGCACTAAATAAGTGCACTTAAATAAATGTATTTCATTTTTTTGCTTAATAAATTAAAGAGAGCACCGCTAATACTGATAGCATAATGTATAAATACTTATAACTGAAATATCTGTATTTTGCATTAGAGAAATGAGTATTTGGCGTGAATATATGAATCTGTCTGATTCATCTGATCAGTGTTTCTCAGAGATCAGCTGCTGTTTTATTCACTTTCAAGAGTCACACGTATAGTTAACGGATGCATAATTGATTTAGTCCTCCGTGAAATATTAAAGCATTTAGAGCAATTCTATTCTGTGGCTGAAGAGACTGAAAATAGAGCCTTTTTCTGGGGAAACTTTTGTGACTCTTTTTTGCAGCTTATGCATTTATCTGAGAACAAACCTCGTCGAGTCAGTCACATGACCTCGGGACAGGTGTGTGTGTGTGTGTGTCCGCGTGGATCAGATCGACTGGTGTTTCTCTGTGTGTTGAACACGAACAGACGATCTTGACTAACTCGAGTCTCACCGTCCTCTCAATCCTGCATCTGCCAATCAAACGCAGCCTCTGCCGCTGTCATGGCAATGCATGCATAAATTAGCATGTATTTGCATAAGATCCCACTTGTTTTGCAAATGCCATTTTCTCTTTCTTTATCTCTTACTTTCTCGATTCATTTTTTCATTTCTTTCGGTTTTTCATAACAAATGCCATTTTCTCCCATCAAACCTTTCTGGAAATGTCGGTACGAGTTTTAGAGTGTCTCAATGGCCACACACACACACACTGTGTTTGATTATGGGAGTGAATCCCTTAAATTAGGACTGGGCGATATGACCAAAATCTCATATCCCGATAACAATATCACATATCGTATCATATAAATAGTACCTTTTCTGTAAATTCAATCAGTTAATAGTTTATATATATTTACCACATGGAAAATACTTTCTTTTAGTATATATCAACTAAAAGAATAGTTGATATATACAGTATATTGATTATATATTAAGTATATACTTAAAAATGTACAGGACTCATTTATTTCATATGTGATTATTTTTTCTCCTTTTATTTAGAACTCCTGGGCAAATGTTTGATTAAGAATGTAGCCTAGAAATATAAAATATGAATGAAATCTAAAACATATGATTACAGGGCCAGCATAATCACTTAAAAAAAATGCTGGGTTGTTTCCACCCATGTTTGGGTCAAAAATGGACAAACCCAACCGTTGGGTTAAAAAAAATTATTAAAAAATTTAAACCAGTGGTTGGGTTTGTCCATATTTGACCCAAACATGGATGGAAACAACCCAGCATTTATTAGAGTGAAATATTGCTCTATAAAATACCAAATGTAAACATTGTACTTTCAAGTTTAAAATGTTGATTTAGCAATACTTTATCAAAACTGATAAAGCAATGAAGTGGTTAAAGTGGTCAGGTTCTAATTGTAGGTTTTCAATGTAAAGCATTTGGATTTATTTTGGGCTTCGCTGAGTGTCTAGATGAATGACTCAATGTTCCTCCCTCGTTCCCTGTGGTCTTCTTGCACCGCGCATATAAAAGAGAGAAACATCTCTGATGCGCGTTTGTGGCATTGACGGCTAGTTGTTCGGTTCACAATGCATAGATGCGGTTGTCAGTCACTCCCGTAAATTACTGAACTCTTTGTGTACAGAACAGGATAAAACACTTGACAACGAATTGAATTGACATCTGAGTTTTGCTGTATGTGGCTAATATGAACTCAGACGATCTGTGATGTGTGTGTCAGTGAAGGATGATTGCTGGAAACTCATTGCATTGATCATAAATGCAATTTGCAAATTTCGGCTGTACAGTTTAGTGTGAATTTGGCCTGAAATACTCCGATTTTCCTCTATGGCAGTTTGAGAATGATGGAATACACAGTCAGACCAAATGCACCAAATCTTGCACTTTATATTGTACTCTCACACAAAAAAAAAATCAGTTTTTTTTTTAATTGAGCAGAGAAAAAGAAATATAAACTTGCTTATTGTGAACTGAGACGTCGGATCTGAATGGTGCTGCTGTGAAACACCATGTGATGTCTTTGCAATAAGGTGATTGAAGCTAAACTTTCCTTTAGCCTTGTTGTTTATGTGTATTTATAATATAAATATTATTCCACAGCTCTATAAAGTTTGATATAAAAGTATATCCAAATGTATTCCCATACATACGGGTAAACTGGAAAGATTAGAATATGGTGCAAAAGTTCATTTATTTCAGTAATTTAACGTAAAAGGTGAAACTAATATATTATATAGACTCATTACATGCAAAGTGAGATATTTCAAGCCTTTGTTTGTTATAATTGTGATGATTATGGCTTACAGCTTATGAAAACCCCAAATTCAAAATTAAAATATTATGAAAAGTGCTAAACCAATGAAATCGACTTGACTTGTTTTCTTCCTGCTATTTTTCTTTTTCTGTTTCTGTACTGACACACAGTTCAATATTTCTACAGAATCTTGATTCAATTTCCCCATTGCAAAATATTCACGTCTGTAGAGACTCGTTCATTATGAAACATTGGATGCAATTATGAGACTTTAATCAAATAATGAAATTAGTTGTTTCAAAATAACATATAAAGTCAAAAAAAAAGAAAAGAAAAGATTTACATTGAAATATTTTTAATGAAAAGGCAAGTAACACATTAAAAAAACAAACAAAAAACATGACATTTTGAAGTACAAAACCTGAACTAGTATATTCCTGTAAAATGTACTACAATAAACCTTGTTGTGGAAATTTTGTACCTGAGTCTTAGACAACAATTAAAGAACAAAAAGATCTCGAAAGTCATAAGTATACGTATTTATTTCTTGCAAGAAAGGCAGTTCACACACAGACCGAGTCTGATATGAGAAGGCCAAACGTCTTCTCCCTTCATAGAGTTTATATACCCATCCGGAACACAATACAATGCTGGGTAACACTTTATTTTAAGGTGCTTGTAATAAGCAGTAATTAACAGTTAATAAGACACTTATAAGACCTTATAAGACACTTATAAGACCTTATAAGATGCATATAAGCATTAACTACTTCATATAAGGGTTAATTTAAGGTCCAGGCCCTGAAGAGATCAGGGAAACTACTCCCTCTTGGGAAGGTCAATTTTTAAGGGACTGGGAGTTTGTGTTACCACTTATGTTTGTTCGGCTGTTCTAAAAGTGCAATGTATTGATACTTGAGAAATGTATTATTTAATTTAATTTATTTATTATCATTAGTTAATGCTTATTTGCATCTTATAAGGTCTTATACGTGTCTTATTAACTGTTAATTACTGCTTATTACAAGCACCTTAAAATAAAGTGTTACCCAATGCTGAATAAAGGCCTAGTTTTTGTTAGTTTTGGACCAAAATGTATTTTCGATGCTTCAACACACTCAAAGCAGTCCATGTGACACACACACTGATGTCACATGGACTGCTTTGATGATGTCTTTATCTCCTTTCTGGACAAGGACAGTATACCGTACACACATTTACAATGGAGGGACAGAAAGCTCTCGGACTAAATCTAAAATATCTTAAACTGTGTCCTGAAGATGAACGGAGGTCTGACGGGCTTGGAGCGACACGAGGGAGAGTCATTGACATCATTTTCATGTTTGGGTGAACTAACCCTTTAAATCTTATAACTAGTATCCGATTACTGACCTCAAGTATTCTTCGTTCCCAACCGTACTCGTTTATGATGCGTATGAACATCGTGTCTTCATGTCATCATTGATGTCCAGGGTCAGTGTGGTGGAGGCTGATTTTGCTCAGCGCGTGGTCATGTGACGTTTGGTGTGTGTGTGTGTGTGTTTCACGGCGGTCGTTCATCTGCACGAACACATCTGTGTTAGACGGACTGGTGTTTGGTGAGCGCGTTCCTCTGCGCTGAGATCTCCTGTATCAAGGGCAAATCCACTCGTTTATCTTCACACACACACATTCGTCTTCACAATAATTGTAGCACTTCATCAAAGTGCTGAGTGTTATATTTATCAGTCAGATTAATGTGAGGACGCTCGTGCGTGTGTGTGTGTGTGTTTGTGTGTGTGTGTGTGTGTGTGTGCGTGGCTGTTCTCATGAAATACTCCTCTCATCTCTCTTGTTGTTGTTCTTCTCTCTTCTCTTCAAGAGTTTGTCTGGGATCTTCTGACTCGCTGATCTCTCTCTCTCTCTCTGTTTATCTCTTTCTTTTCTCTAGTATATTCTCATCCGCTCTTCACGTCTCTCCTCTATTCTTCTCATCTTGTCTGTTCTTTTTCTCATGTTTTTCCTCATCTTATTATCTTTTCATCTCGTCTCTTGATGTCTCATCTCTTCTTTTCCTGTCTCCATTTGTTGATTCTCTTTTCATCTTTTCTCATAATTCATTTCGTCTCTTCATTTCTCTTCTCACCACAATCTCTTATCTATTCTCTTCCAGTTTCAATTAAATTCACATGAGCTTTATTGGCATGACGAATTGTGCATTCCAGTGCCAAAGCATTTATATGCGCAGGAAAAAATAAAAATGAATGTACTTGGTTGGTCGGGATCCGTCTCTGCTTCATCTCTCTGACAATCTGGAGAAGATTTTAGAGTTTGGTAGAATTGTAATTTACTTTGTGTTTTAACTCAAGAATGAGTTAAAGGGAGAATGAGCTTTTTAACTCAAAGCCCCCAAGCTGTGTAATGTGCTCCTCTTAACATCAGAAACACACCAACTTTAGGACACTTTAAAAAGTTGATATTTAAAGCTGTTTTTAATTAATTTGTTGTATTCTTCTCGTTGTTTTTGTTTTATTCTTCTATTGCGCTTTGGGTTTAAGAAAGCGCATTATACAGGTGAAACTCGAAAGATTAGAATATTGTGCAAAAGTTAATTTATTTCAGTAATTCAACTTAAAAGGTGAAACTAATATATTATATAGACTCATTACATGCAAAGTGAGATATTTCAAGCCTTTATTTGTTATAATTTTGATGATTATGGCTTGAAAATCTTTTCACAATATTCTAATTTTGAATTTGGGGGTTTTCATAAGCTGTTTTATTACTATATAATCCTGTATATGTTAGAAAATTATTGTATATTTGTTATAATGTTGATGATTATGGCTTACAGCTTATGAAAACCCCAAAGTCAAAATTAGAATATTGTGAAAAGATTTCCAAGCCATAATCATCAAAATTATAACAAATAAAGGCTTGAAATATCTCACTTTGCATGTAATGAGTCTATATAATATATTAGTTTCACCTTTTAAGTTGAATTACTGAAATAAATTAACTTTTGCACGATATTCTAATCTAGATTAGATGTAATGTTAGAGTTAGTCAACTAGTAACTCTCTACTCAGGCTAGTAACTCTCTACTTTGTTAAGGGTTCAGATCTTTGTAATGCTTTAAAATGTGGGACTTTTTTTTTGTTTCATCTCATACCTTCTCTCCTCTCGTGTCTCATTCGTCTGTGTTTGTCTCTCTCACCTCTGTCCCTCATAAAGTCTCCAGTCTCGGTGAATCATCTGTTAGTCGTGTCTCTGTGTGTGTGTGTGTGTCGGCGTCTCTTTCTCCGGCAGAGAAAAGGCCCATAAAGCTAATGTAGTGTGTGGCGTCTCTCTCCTGCTGTGATCTATATGCCCATCCATCCTGAGCTTTATAGAGCAGCCGGGCGTCTCTGACCGGGCCGACCCGCTGCGGTGACGCCTAAACACACCGGCAGGATTGTAGACGCTGTGGGTGGGACACCGAACATGACTATTCGAGCGGGAGAGTTTCACCAGTCAGAAAAATTACAGAGAGATTCAATTCAAGTTTATTTGTAGGGCTGGGTAAAAAATATCGATTTCTCGATATTAATCGATTCTCATTTTTACGAACCGATATCGATTCTTAAATCTGAAGAATCGATTAGTCATCCTGTTTTCATTTGATGAATGAATGGAACATTGTAGCGCGCATCCCATCCAATAAATCGCAATAATATTCGTGCTTTGTTACTATTGATACTAAATAAAGTCTCAAATGTCAAATTACGTCCATTTTCTAGCAAAATTCAAAAACATAAATACCGTTTTGTCGCTGTGGCGTGAGATCGCTCTGGCTCAGCTCAAGAGAAGTACATGATCTCCTCTTCTGCCTTAATAATACCAGTTACAGCGCCAAATAAACATGAACGAGCATCTGAAAGTGTGTTAAAAGATAGAGTACAACTTATCGAAGTCCGTATCATGTCACATGGAATCGCTCAATCAGTGTTTCAACCGTGGAAAGACGTCAGTAAAACGCTTGTAAACAATGTCATGTAACGTCACATTTACCTCAGAAAAAACATATGTGACCATAAACTCGTTAGTCGGCTAGAAAAATTAACTCTAAAGAGGAGCATTTTGCTAAATATATGCACCATTTTACATATTCATTATAATTTTTAATGTTTTTCGATATTTAATAGTTTTAAATAGTTTAGTTTTTATGACAGCTACCATTTAAATGTTTTTATTTCATATAACTTTATTATTATAAAAATAAATAAAAGTGTAATTTAAGTGTTTCTATAGCTACAAATCAGTTAATTTTTACCTTCAATATTATAGTAGGCTAATGAAGCCTAGTAGGCTACAACTGTTTACAGCATTAGTTAAGAGATTTGTTTTCCTTGAGAAAATTTGCCATGTATTGTACCTGATATCCAAAATAATCAATATTGAATCGAATCGGAATCGAATCAAATTGTGAAATTTGTGTCAATACCCATCCCTAATTATTTGTATAGCGTTTTTCACAATGCACATCATTTCAAAGCAGCTTTACAGAAAGTGCATATCGAGAGTCCATATTGCAATTTAGAGTGGTCTGTTATCAGAGGTAGGGCTGTCACTTTTGTGAAAAAATCCTGTTCGATTTTTGAGACATACATGTTCATTGAATCGATTGTAAAATTGATTTTCCATGCGTAAGAGGAGCGTAAAGAGGAGCTTGAGACGCACAAGTCAGCAATATTCCTGATGATTTATTGGCATGAAGTTTCAGCACAATGACAAACAGGAGCGCAACATTCAGGGATTGAGATTAACTCCCTCGACTCGCCAAACGCGGGTAAAAATGAACTTTGGCGGGAAACGCTGTCAAATCACGAGCCAAATCTGGCGTGTTTCTGTTGCTGGGGAAGTTCGTGTAAGCCAAATCTGCGCGGATTCAGCGCAAATACGCAACTCGTGAGTCCTCATGATATATTAAATACAGCGTATTGCAGAATCTGTGCATTTCTGGCTCACTTGAACACACACACACACACACGTCACTACGCAACAGATAACGGCGCACTTGTTCACTTGTACTGAAGTAATAGCGAATATCAAAAAAAATTTGGTGAACAGAGAAGACATTGTTATTTTCCAGCATCCTAGATGTTCTGTGTGCTGTATTGATCTGTCCACCTAACACACATTTTATTTTTATTTACTTTTAAAGGCCGTTAAAATCGATTCCCTATTTTCGTTTTCGAAACTTGTGTTGGTTGGTCCGATCGATTGTGCAATCGATTTTCGAACGTAAAGTGACCGCCCTAATCTAGGATTGGCGGTCTCGTTCTGTTCTGGGTAATAACCCCCCTTAGGGTAAACAGAACAGAACCAACATGAATGTATTCCAGATATCGTTAATTTTAATGTACAATATAATTAGAGAATTTTAGTCTGATTCAGGGGGAATCAAAATGACAAATCCTGACTGAGACAGGAGGAGCTGGGGAGGGAGGAGGGTAATCGCTCCTGAGAAACATGATAGCTGCTGATAACACTGACGAGCTTATATATGAATACAGTGACAGGCGTTGTATTCCTGGTGAGGTGAGTCACTGATGAGAGCTCGACTAACGTGACCTGCCAGAACTGACGCTACGCTTAATCTATGTATTTCAGAAATGTACATATACAAAATCACAGTTAGCTAAAAATGTGTTAATTTAAACAATGTAATAATTAAATGCAGAAACAAAGAGCTCATTGAAGTAATGAATACTTGTTTGTTAACAGATGATTGACATTTAGAAAATGTAGCATTGGTGCATGTAGATTCAGAGTTTGCGTCATCTGAAGTCTTTGCAGGAGTTGCCGCCGTCTCTTCATGGATGACACATGCACAGAACAGAAAAATAATGTTCTGAAGTCGTTTTACTCATTTTCTTCTTCCTGGAGGAAACCTGCTGCAATCTAAAAATATCCTGCACACCCTCCTGCTGCATTTAACCTGACAGCAGCCTCCACACACACACACACACCGCCGCTGTGTGTGTGTCTGAGACAGGTCGGCCTCTCCACGCTCCACAGGACATGACAGGCAATTTGAAAGAGCGGGCATCTCACACACACTTGCCACGGTAAAGAGAGAGAGCGTCCTGTGAGCAGGTAAATGCAAATGTCATGTGTGTCATGACGCTCTTAGGCAGCTGTTAATTATTATTTTAAAAGAGCTGAGGGGTTCTTCTCTTATCTTCTTGCCTTGTGGCATGTGTCCATCGTTTAATCTGTTCTCTTCTTCCTCATCTCTTGTGTCTTTTCCTCTCGTATCTTCTCTTATCTTTTATCGTCTCTCTCATTTCTTCTTGTCGCGTCTGGTCTAGCCTTATTTTGTCTCTTCTGTACTGTAGAAGTGTTGAAATATAATGTAACAGGAGGAGCGCAGAACCACTGAGCATCAGCGCTGGTGGAGTAAAGAGAGACAGACGAGTGTGTGGAGGTGAGACAGGAGCACTGGTGGAGTAACAGAGAGACAGACGAGTGTGTGGAGGTGAGACAGGAGAACAGGAGGAGTAATAGAGAGACAGATGAGTGTGTGGAGGTGAGACAGGAGCACAGGAGGAGTAATAGAGAGACAGATGAGTGTGTGGAGGTGAGACAGGAGCACAGGAGGAGTAACAGAGAGACAGACGAGTGTGTGGAGGTGAGACAGGAGAACAGGAGGAGTAACAGAGAGACAGACGAGTGTGTGGAGGTGAGACAGGAGAACAGGAGGAGTAATAGAGAGACAGATGAGTGTGTGGAGGTGAGACAGGAGAACAGGAGGAGTAATAGAGAGACAGATGAGTGTGTGGAGGTGAGACAGGAGCACAGGAGGAGTAATAGAGAGACAGACGAGTGTGTGGAGGTGAGACAGGAGAACAGGAGGAGTAATAGAGAGACAGATGAGTGTGTGGAGGTGAGACAGGAGCACAGGAGGAGTAATAGAGAGACAGACCAGTGTGTGGAGGTGAGACAGGAGAACAGGAGGAGTAATAGAGAGACAGACGAGTGTGTGGAGGTGAGACAGGAGCACTGGTGGAGTAACAGAGAGACAGACGAGTGTGTGGAGGTGAGACAGGAGCACAGGAGGAGTAATAGAGAGACAGATGAGTGTGTGGAGGTGAGACAGGAGCACAGGAGGAGTAATAGAGAGACAGACCAGTGTGTGGAGATGAGACAGGAGAACAGGAGGAGTAATAGAGAGACAGACGAGTGTGTGGAGGTGAGACAGGAGCACAGGAGGAGTAACAGAGAGACAGACGAGTGTGTGGAGGTGAGACAGGAGAACAGGAGGAGTAATAGAGAGACAGATGAGTGTGTGGAGGTGAGACAGGAGCACTGGAGGAGTAACAGAGAGACAGACCAGTGTGTGGAGGTGAGACAGGAGAACAGGAGGAGTAATAGAGAGACAGATGAGTGTGTGGAGGTGAGACAGGAGCACAGGAGGAGTAATAGAGAGACAGATGAGTGTGTGGAGGTGAGACAGGAGCACAGGAGGAGTAATAGAGAGACAGACAAGTGTGTGGAGGTGAGACAGGAGCACTGGTGGAGTAACAGAGACAGACGAGTGTGTGGAGGTGAGACAGGAGAACAGGAGGAGTAATAGAGAGACAGACGAGTGTGTGGAGGTGAGACAGGAGCACTGGTGGAGTAAAGAGAGACAGACGAGTGTGTGGAGGTGAGACAGGAGCACTGGTGGAGTAACAGAGACAGACGAGTGTGTGGAGGTGAGACAGGAGAACAGGAGGAGTAATAGAGAGACAGACGAGTGTGTGGAGGTGAGACAGGAGCACTGGTGGAGTAAAGAGAGACAGATGAGTGTGTGGAGGTGAGACAGGAGCACTGGTGGAGTAACAGAGAGACAGACGAGTGTGTGGAGGTGAGACAGGAGAACAGGAGGAGTAATAGAGAGACAGACGAGTGTGTGGAGGTGAGACAGGAGCACAGGAGTAGTAATAGAGAGACAGACGAGAGTGTGGAGGTGAGACAGGAGCACAGGAGTAGTAATAGAGAGACAGACGAGTGTGTGGAGGTGAGACAGGAGCACTGGTGGAGTAACAGAGAGACAGACGAGTGTGTGGAGGTGAGACAGGAGAACAGGAGGAGTAATAGAGAGACAGACGAGTGTGTGGAGGTGAGACAGGAGCACTGGTGGAGTAAAGAGACAGATGAGTGTGTGGAGGTGAGACAGGAGCACTGGTGGAGTAACAGAGAGACAGACGAGTGTGTGGAGGTGAGACAGGAGAACAGGAGGAGTAATAGAGAGACAGACGAGTGTGTGGAGGTGAGACAGGAGCACAGGAGTAGTAATAGAGAGACAGACGAGAGTGTGGAGGTGAGACAGGAGCACAGGAGTAGTAATAGAGAGACAGACGAGTGTGTGGAGGTGAGACAGGAGCACTGGTGGAGTAATAGAGAGACAGACGAGTGTGTGGAGGTGAGACAGGAGAACAGGAGGAGTAATAAAGAGACAGGCAAGAGTGTGAAGGTGAGACAGGAGAACAGGAGTAGTAATAGAGAGACAGGCGAGTGTTTGGAGGTGAGTCAGGAGCACAGGAGTAGTAATAGAGAGACAGACGAGTGTGTGGAGGTGAGACAGGAGAACAGGAGGAGTAATAGAGAGACAGACGAGTGTGTGGAGGTGAGACAGGAGCACAGGAGGAGTAATAGAGAGACAGGGGAGTGTGTGGAGGTGAGACAGGAGCATAGGAGGAGTAATAGAGAGACAGACGAGTGTGTGGAGGTGAGACAGGAGAACAGGAGGAGTAATAGAGAGACAGACGAGTGTGTGGAGGTGAGACAGGAGAACAGGAGGAGTAATAGAGAGACAGACGAGTGTGTGGAGGTGAGGCAGGAGAACAGGAGGAGTAATAGAGAGACAGACGAGTTTGTGGAGGTGAGACAGGAGCACAGGAGTAGTAATAAAGAGACAGGGGAGTGTGTGGAGGTGAGACAGGAGCACAGGAGGAGTAATAGAGAGACAGACGAGTGTGTGGAGGTGAGACAGGAGAACAGGAGGAGTAATAGAGAGACAGACGAGTGTGTGGAGGTGAGACAGGAGCACAGGAGTAGTAATAGAGAGACAGGCGAGTGTTTGGAGGTGAGACAGGAGAACAGGAGGAGTAATAGAGAGACAGACGAGTGTGTGGAGGTGAGACAGGAGAACAGGAGGAGTAATAGAGAGACAGACGAGTGTGTGGAGGTGAGACAGGAGCACAGGAGGAGTAATACAGAGACAGGGGAGTGTGTGGAGGTGAGACAGGAGCACAGGAGGAGTAATAGAGAGACAGGCGAGTGTGTGGAGGTGAGACAGGAGCACAGGAGTAGTAATAGAGAGACAGACGAGAGTGTGGAGGTGAGACAGGAGAACAGGAGGAGTAATAGAGAGACAGACGAGAGTTTGGAGGTGAGACAGGAGCACAGGAGGAGTAATAGAGAGACAGATGAAAGTGTGGAGGTGAGACAGGAGAACAGGAGGAGTAATAAAGAGACAGATGAAAGTGTGGAGGTGAGACAGGAGAACAGGAGGAGTAATAGAGAGACAGACGAGTGTGTGGAGGTGAGACAGGAGAACAGGAGGAGTAATAGAGAGACAGGCGAGTGTGTGGAGGTGAGACAGGAGCACAGGAGTAGTAATAGAGAGACAGACGAGAGTGTGGAGGTGAGACAGGAGAACAGGAGGAGTAATAGAGAGACAGACGAGTGTGTGGAGGTGAGACAGGAGCACAGGAGGAGTAATAGAGAGACAGATGAAAGTGTGGAGGTGAGACAGGAGAACAGGAGGAGTAATAGAGAGACAGACGAGTGTGTGGAGGTGAGACAGGAGAACAGGAGGAGTAATAGAGAGACAGACGAGTGTGTGGAGGTGAGACAGGAGCACAGGAGGAGTAATAGAGAGACAGATGAAAGTGTGGAGGTGAGACAGGAGAACAGGAGGAGTAATAGAGAGACAGACGAGTGTGTGGAGGTGAGACAGGAGAACAGGAGGAGTAATAGAGAGACAGACGAGTGTGTGGAGGTGAGACAGGAGAACAGGAGGAGTAATAGAGAGACAGATGAAAGTGTGGAGGTGAGACAGGAGCACAGGAGTAGTAATAGAGAGACAGACGAGTGTGTGGAGGTGAGACAGGAGAACAGGAGGAGTAATAGAGAGACAGACGAGAGTGTGGAGGTGAGACAGGAGCACAGGAGTAGTAATAGAGAGACAGACGAGTGTGTGGAGGTGAGACAGGAGAACAGGAGGAGTAATAGAGAGACAGACGAGTGTGTGGAGGTGAGACAGGAGAACAGGAGGAGTAATAGAGAGACAGACGAGTGTGTGGAGGTGAGACAGGAGAACAGGAGGAGTAATAGAGAGACAGACGAGTGTGTGGAGGTGAGACAGGAGCACAGGAGTAGTAATAGAGAGACAGGCAAGAGTGTGGAGGTGAGACAGGAGCACAGGATGAGTAATAGAGAGACAGGCGAGTGTGTGGAGGTGAGACAGGAGGAGTAATAGAGAGACAGGCGAGTGTGTGGAGGTGAGACAGGAGGAGTAATAGAGAGACAGGCGAGTGTGTGGAGGTGAGACAGGAGGAGTAATAGAGAGACAGGCGAGTGTGTGGAGGTGAGACAGGAGCACAGGAGGAGTAATAGAGAGACAGACGAGTGTGTGGAGGTGAGACAGGAGCACTGGAGGAGTAATAGAGAGACAGACGAGTGTGTGGAGGTGAGACAGGAGCACTGGCCTATTTGTCAGCATTGATCAAGTCATTAAGGAGTGTGTTCAGGGACCCATTTTGGTTTTCGAGGCCAAAGGCTGCGAGCGAGACAGAGATGAAGCGCATGAGAACTGAACTCCACTGGGACTCTAATGAATCCGACACACACCGTGTTTCTGTGTCTGAGAAAACAAGCTCGAGCGAACGGCTCCTTCAGCGCTCATGAGTTCAGACGCTTCATCAGCTAGAGCGAACACTCGCCGTGAGCAGAGAGAGAGAGAGAGAGAGAGAGAGAGTGTGTGTGTGAGAGAGAGAGAGAGAGAGAGAGTTTGTTTGTGTGTGTGTGTGTGTGTGTGTGTGAGAGAGAGAGAGAGAGAGAGAGAGAGAGAGTTTGTGTGAGTGTGTGTGTGTGTGTGTGTGTGTGAGAGAGTGTGAGAGAGTGAGAGAGAGTTTGTGTGAGTGTGTGTGTGTGTGTGTGTGAGAGAGAGAGAGAGAGAGTTTGTGTGTGTGTGTGTGTGTGTGTGTGTGAGAGAGAGAGAGAGAGAGAGAGTGAGTTTGTGTGAGTGTGTGTGTGTGTGTGTGTGAGAGAGAGAGTTTGTGTGTGTGTGTGTGTGTGTGTGTGTGTGTGTGTGTGAGAGAGAGAGAGAGAGAGAGAGAGAGAGAGAGAGAGAGAGTTTGTGTGAGTGTGTGTGTGTGTGTGTGAGAGAGAGTGAGAGAGTGAGAGAGAGTTTGTGTGAGTGTGTGTGTGTGTGTGAGAGAGAGAGAGAGAGAGAGAGTTTGTGTGAGTGTGTGTGTGAGAGAGAGAGAGAGAGAGAGAGAGAGAGAGAGAGAGTTTGTGTGAGTGTGTGTGTGAGAGAGAGAGAGAGAGAGAGAGAGAGAGAGAGTTTGTGTGAGTGTATGTGTGTGTGTGTTTGTCCTACTTGAAAGAAAACCTTTTCATAATTAAAGTACATAATCATTTTGTTTTATTTTTCCCTTTTAAAATTCCAAAATGCAGGACATGTATGTCATTGTTTGTGTCAGTCTGAGGTAATTATAGTCCGCTTTATATAAAACACCATTTCCTCATTGAACTCAATATAAGCAACTGTGTGTCATTTGTAAATGTTGTCATATCATGTATTATTTGTTTTATTTTATGTAAGAGTGAAAACTAGTTCATTTTATGTGTCCATAATAGTGGTGGTCATTTTTTTTGGGAAGTGATTTCACGTTTTAATAATAGCAATAAACATGTTATTGTTACGGCTGCTCTTTAACAGCTCAGATGCTTTAAATATTGAGTTTTTCTGGTTCATATTATGATCTTCGACTGCAGACTTTAGTGTTTTTGCTGGAGAACATCTTGGATTGAACATCAATTCTCTCTATTTTCAGGTGTGGTCGGTGTAGGTGTGTTTGTTCTTGTGGGCCGTATCCACGTGTGTGTGTGTGTGTGTGTGTGTGTGAGGTGTATCTGGCTGCCGGCTTTCAGTGATGGCACAAAACTTTTTGTCAAACTGAGTAAAAGAGGACATTAAAGTGGGACGGGGGAGGGGAGGGGGGGATGGGTGTGTGTGTGTGTGTTTCGTTCAGGGGTTCTGGTGAATAATTGGAGTTTTTCCTTTGACCTCATTGGACACACCATGGAAAAAAAAATGGTGGAAAATGGTGCAAGAGAATAAAGCCGCGTGCCAATTCTCCCGTAGACCAACAGGCTGGCGACCCGATCTGCCCGGTTGCTTAGCAACTCCCGGTACCGGCGCTGCTTAATGACTCCTGTTGCCCCGCGACTCTGAGGATCTTAACGGGCCGCAGCCCTGGAGCTTTACAACCAATCACACGAGTTTAGAGTCCTGAGACTCAACAAATCAGAATAAAGAGAGAACGTCTCACGGGTCTCACACACACACACACACACACACACACACACCTCGAGCTTTACTAGCAAAACCAGTTCAGATCCAGATGAACCAAACGGACACATGCATGCAAAACTCTTTAACATCGAAACATCCATAAAACAATACATTTACTTGTGGCTTGTTTTCAGAGAATTCATTTTTTGACAAATGGGGTTTTATTTTATTTTTCCATTCATAAATCTGCCAACGTTTTCTAAGGTTATGCTCAAGATTTCTGACATCATAACACAAATTTATCATCAATTTGCTAAATTTAATTTTTGAACCAAACGAACACATGCAGCCAAAACTCAAACTTCATCATCGGTATTTGTGTCTTTAACATCGAAACATCCGCAAAACAAATACATTTACTCGTGGCTTTTGACAAATGGTGTTTTATCTTTTCCATTCATAAATCTGCCAACGTTTATTAAAGTTATGCTCAAGATTTCCGACTTTTGAGGCTTTAGCATCTGAGCACAGTCTGAGGCGGATAATTAATAACACCACTTTATCATCATGCATCGATTTGCTAATTGTTTTCCGTAATTATTGAAGTGAGATTGTTCTATTTCTCATTTCTCCTTATAATTATGTTTTATAAATATTTTTTACATTTATTTCTTATTACCCTGTCAGTTATTCACCTGTGTTAATGTATGTATAGGGTTTCATTTGGGGGTTC
>JARWKJ010000006.1:1769381-1844381 GCA_029959095.1 Rhinichthys osculus | reverse complement strand
TTATAGCCACGGAGCTTCAGAGCTAAGGCGGAGCTACAGATTATGTGTCCCTAAATAACCCGCATATCTAACAGTAGTTCCGCATTAATTAATTTGCACGCGAGTTTTATTTTTTTTTATACTCGTGTTCATGCACTGAACCGTGACGCCCGTACCGTTTCGGTTCAATACGAATACATGTACTGTTCCACCTCTAAGTTATGCCTATATACACCTGCCCAAGTCTCCACTGGTTAACTTCACCAGATATTTATGTTTCTTCGATAGGAATTATTTAAATTTCTGTTTGCCTCCTCATCTGTCTCACGCCTGGGAGGCTCAAAAGTGTATGGCTGTGGGGGGATTTTGGATCTGCTCAGACTCAAAACTCTCCATACTTGAATAGAACGTTTGTGGAACGTCTCCCTCTTCTGACGTCACAGCTCAGCTGTGTTTTAAAAATATGATCTTGACAGAAATGGCTATAAAGCTTACTGTAGGGTAATTACAGTAATAATTTTAATGATACTTACATTTTCACTCAGACATCTAACCCTTATTTAATCTATCTATAAAAAAAAATTTAACCTGACATAGACACTTTAAGTGAGCTTTTGCTGAGAGATTTTGAGTTTGATCATTGATAGAACTAGTAAAGTCCCAGATAACAAAAATGTGTTCTAAGAATGTTTCATTAAGTAATAAAAACGTTATTTCTGAATGTTCAAAGCGTCCTGTTGTTTGAACGTTAATGGAACATTCCATTTTATCATTCTGCAAACATTATGAGAATGTTACTTTTGAATGTTCTCTGAACATTCCGAAACAAGTTACATTTAAAAAGCGGATGTCCAACTGACACATTTCAGAAAAAAAAACATTCTATGAACATTTGAGAACATTATTAAAGAACAGACTTTGAACAAACCTTCTACTAACCTTACAGGAATCTTACGTATCTTGTTTACAGACGTTTGCTGGACTTCTTCCAGGTTCAATGAATCAAAATGATTTTGACTCGTCTGTCAGACACTTTTTCCAGGTGTCTTTAACCTGGAAAAAGTGTAAACATTGCATTTTTGTTAATATTGCTTCAGAAAGAACTATAATAGCATGTTTAATTTCTCACCACTAACTGTTGTTTGGCTGTTATTGCTAATAATCCCCTTGTTCTCAGATATATATATTTTTTTTTCTTCTCCGATCATCATTCCTCAGATCTGCAGGTATATTGATGATGTCATGGATGACATCATGGCTCTCAGGGTCTTCAAAAGGCTCTTAGACCGTCATTACGTCGACCTGAGAATCTCTAAAGTGCAGCTCAGTTCAGGCATGAACACTAATTAATCGTGATACAGCTCGTGTGTGTGTGTGTGAGAGAGAGAGAGAGCGCGCGCTGCGGACGCAGAGATGGTGGATATTACTCATAGGTCCGGGAATGAAAAGATAACGGACTGTAAATTCAATTCCTCTCCCGTCCATCCCTGAGGAACGCTCGGGGAACTTCCAGCATCCTCATTTTTCCTCAGCGTAGCCTAACATGTCGGAAACGTTCATTATTGCGCTTATGGCTCGTTAATTAGGCTTGTAAAGCTGACACGAGTGGCCCCTGATGTGTGCGGAGCCCCGGGCCCCTAGAGCGCACACACACACACACAGACACACACACACACACACACACACACACAGACACACAGACAGAGAGAGAGAATAAGAGACAGACAGGGTTTTACTAAGTTATAATATATATGTATTCATGATGTAACACTGCTGTATTAGAATTTAAAAGCATTTAATTTTTCCCTTGAGGAAATGAAGAACTAGAACTTTTTATTTTTCATAATTTTTTTATGTGATTAGATTTTTTTTCCCTTTCTTTGTGATTTTTATCTTAAATGCATTGGTTTTATAGTCTTTGCTTTTTTTTGTTGCTATAATACCTGTAATATAACTTGAATCCCTGGTCATGCATGCCCATTACCAGACTCTCGGAGCTCCTCCTGTGATTAGAGTTGTACTGGTGATAATTAATGTCAGCTGATGACCCCTAATTGCTCATTTATCAGGAAAAGGGTGAGTGTTTGTTGCAGAGTGAGCACTGGAGATAGCAATGTGCTGAAACCTTTGCTCCTGGTCACTTGTTTTTAATTCACTTTGCACATTTTGCACTATGCAATCCAGAAAATAAAATAAAATGTTTTGTAGACTTCTGTAGTGTGCACTGAGTCCAGAGTGCGGCCGGACTCTTCTTGCTCGTTTTCAATTTTTCCCTTGAGGTCCATTATATCATTTTAAGTAGAGATGCACCGATTGATCGGCTGGTGACCGGATTTGGCCGATTTGCACGTGATCGGCCATGACCGACTGGTCAGTCTGACATATGCCGATTTTATGCCGGTCAAATGCACTCGGGCGCCGCATGATTTCACACAAAAAGTGCCCAAAATGCACAGAATTTGCATGTCTAGTGTGTTTTAACAAGAACTGGAGTGGGCTACGTCAGAAAAGAAAAAGAAGACTCAAAAATATTTATAGAACATGTACCCATTTAAACTTGTTTTTATTATTCAGTTTGGGTATAAGTATATGGTGTTTTATAAAAAAATTTTTTGATTGATTGATTGATTAATGTTTATTTCGAGCAAAATAAAATAAAATAATATATACATATACATATTAACACACATACACACAAATAAAAATAAAAATAACATAGCACAGCTTATCTTCCATATACATAGATATAAATAATAATAGTTGCTCGAAAGAGAGTGGAAAGAAGTGTATAACTTATATGCTCCCACCCCCAATTCCTTCCCATATATTACCCCATACATCCGCTGCCATTAACAGTCACATAAATAATAATTAATTTTTTTTAATAGTATTTATTTGGTATTTATAGTTTCTTACAATTACATTATGCTGTCTCAATAATAACTAATGCTATATGATAATCCTCATTATCGTAAAAACATTCAAATATGTCCCGATATCTATAATAATCACATCAAATATAAAGTATAACCATATCCTAGCATATTGTTTAAACATTGTTTTACAATAACAGTAATATCAATAATAATTAATAATAATCATTATCATTATTTACTCAGCTGTACATATCCCACTCTATTGTAATTGTGTCACCATTTACAATCTCAAGATAAATAAATAGGAACCGTTTATAATCCTAAATACTTCCGTTTTATTTTACAATTACCAATTACAAACACAAGAGCACCCAGATCCCTCACTCAGCCTCATATTTTGTCAACACCATTTCTTTAAATTTTAATTTGAATTGGTGAATATTTGGGCATTGCTTGAACTGTATTCCCAACCCATTCCAAAGTCTGACACCACACACAGACACACACAAGCTTTTCCTGGTGGTTCTCACCGCCTGGACTTTAAAGTTTTCACATCCCCTCAGGTTATAGCCCCCTTCTCTTCCTGAAAAGAACTTTTGAATATTACCCGGCAGATCATTTTTGTTGGCTTTATACAAGAATTGAGCAGTATAAAAATCAACTAAATCAAAAAGTTTTAAAATTTTAGATTGCAAAAATAATATGTTTGTATGATCAAAATATCCCACCTTGTGTATGATTCTAACTGCTCATTTTTGGAGTAAGAAGAGGGTATGTAGTGAACTTTTATAATTATTACCCCAAATTTCTATACAATAAGTTAAATAGGGCAGAACCAATGAACAATACAATATATATAGTGCATTATATTCCAAGACATATTTAACTTTGTTAATTATAGAAATACTTTTAGATACTTTGCCTTGTATGTATCTGATGTGTGGTTTCCAGCTTAATTTACTATCAATAGTTATTCCCAAGAATTTAATTTCTGACACTATTTCTAATGCAACACCATCAATACTTCTTAACTGTCACCGTCCCACAGGTGGGACGTTTGCCATTATATTTTTAAAACAATAATATCTTAGTTAAAACCTTAAGTAATATTGACAAACTATATATCATTTGAAAGCTTACAATCTCTAGTTTCAATATTTGGTGATTGATTTTCAAAATAAATTACAGAGCCGTAATTTATCAATTTGCAACAATAATATTTTCATACTCCTAAGGCGTGTTCAGACCTTTATTTTGAAATAGCAATGAACATGAAAAATCATGAAAAAAATTGTAGAAACCTTGTTTGTTTTTTATGCCAAGAGTTCAAAAGATAGCATCCATTCAATTATTTTAGAAAAAAAGGTCTGAAAATGTTTTAAATATAAAGAAAAAAATTATAAATTCACCATTTGTGATGTGGCAGCGAGCTATGACGCACATGCGTGTTCTTTGTATGTGTTTATTAGAGGTTGAATTCATATCAAAATCTGCCTAACTTTCCCATACTACTTCTGAATAGGATCTCTACTTCATAAATTGTATGAAAATTGTGGAAATAATGGTTCATATCACTCAAAACACATTTGGAAATGGAGGCGCCCTTATATGGGCAGTAATGGAGTCTGGTTGTGACCTAGTGAAAAAGTTTGGTACTGCGCCCAAACAAAATCTTACTGAAAGCTCATTTTTTGAGATATCAACCTAAAATTTGAAACACAACTTGTTCAGATTTTTGGCTTTGATTTTTCTGCAGTTTTAGAGTAGCCCAGGTTTTGAAAATATATATTTTATATAAAATATGAATAATTAATTTTTTTACATTGTACATTTCCATAAACTCAAACTTCTATAACTTTTTTTCTGTTTCAATTTCTTAATTTATTTCACTTCTACATAAATCTGCCAAATGTCTTCTTTAAAACAAGACCAATCTTACGTCTATATTCCAAAGCATTCTTGAATTACAACCATTTATGTTCGAAATGTGCATTTTCATGTATATTCAAAAAAAGGGGGGTGACACTTAAAGGGTTAATAATATTTCTGCGTTTTCTTTATAATTACCAAACATCATTACCTTCGTTTTATTTAAATTCAAAGATAATTTATTAATATCCATCCAAGTTTTTAGTTTTACTAATTCTTCATTTACAATTTTTATAAGTGTATTATAATTATCACAAGAAAAAAATATATTGGTATCATCAGCAAATAATATAAATTTCAGTAATTTAGATACACAAAATATGTCATTTATATATAAATTAAATAATTTAGGACCCAATACTGATCCTTGAGGGACCCCACAATATAGAAATATAGAAAATAATATAGAAAATAAATATTTGTGTGTGCTGTTAAGTGGTTAGAAAAAATGAAATCGGAATTGGCTAAAATCAGTATCGGCAGGTCAAACTCAATAAAAAAAAACCTTGCCCTTTGCATTTGAAATTAGTTGAAATTGTTCATGTCTTATGAGCTGTTTAATGACAACTCTTAGCTCTACCAAAAATACAGTAAAAATAGTGAAATATTATTACAATATATTTCTATTATACAATATATTTCTATGTGAATATATAGTAAAGAGTAATTTATTCCTGTGATCAAAGCTGAATTTCAGCATCATTACTCCAGTCTTCAGTGTCACATGATCCTTCAGAAATCACTCTAATATGATGATTTGATGTTCAGGAAACATTTATGATTATTATCAATGTTGAAAACAGTTTTTCTGCTTCATATTTAGAAGTACTTTAATTGTATCTCGTCTAAATCTCAGCCAAATCTCAGTTGTATCTCGTCTAAATCTCAGCCGTATCTCAGTTGTATCTCGTCTAAATCTCAGTTGTATCTCGTCTAAATCTCAGTTGTATCTCAGTTGTATCTCGTCTAAATCTCAGCCGTATCTCAGTTGTATCTCGTCTAAATCTCAGCCGTATCTCAGTTGTGTCTCGTCTAAATCTCAGCCGTATCTCAAATGTATCTCGTCTAAATCTCAGCCGTATCTCAGTTGTATCTCGTCTAAATCTCAGCCGTATCTCAGTTGTATCTCGTCTAAATCTCAGTTGTATCTCGTCTAAATCTCAGCCGTATCTCAGTTGTATCTCGTCTAAATCTCAGCCGTATCTCAGTTGTATCTCGTCTAAATCTCAGCCGTATCTCAGTTGTATCTCGTCTAAATCTCAGCCGTATCTCAGTTGTATCTCGTCTAAATCTCAGTTGTATCTCGTCTAAATCTCAGCCGTATCTCAGTTGTATCTCGTCTAAATCTCAGCCGTATCTCAGTTGTATCTCGTCTAAATCTCAGCCGTATCTCAAATGTATCTCGTCTAAATCTCAGTTGTATCTCAGTTGTATCTCGTCTAAATCTCAGTTGTATCTCGTCTAAATCTCAGCCGTATCTCAGTTGTATCTCGTCTAAATCTCAGTTGTATCTCGTCTAAATCTCAGTTGTATCTCGTCTAAATCTCAGCCGTATCTCAGTTGTATCTCGTCTAAATCTCAGTTGTATCTCGTCTAAATCTCAGCCGTATCTCAGTTGTATCTCGTCTAAATCTCAGTTGTATCTCGTCTAAATCTCAGTTGTATCTCGTCTAAATCTCAGTTGTATCTCGTAGGGGTGTGCCGGTTTCAGAATTGGTGATGACGGTTATGAAGTGAGTCAAATGTGACGGTTCGTAACATAACCGCCGTCAGGGAAGGGGGGCGGGGCGTTGCGACGTTCGTCTGTTATAGGACAACTTAGTTTGAATAAACGAGCAGACACTGATTAGCTACTTGCTCTACGTTTATTTAAAATTTATGTGTTTTCCATTAAATGAATCACACACAGTAAACAAATCCTTAACAAAAAAAGCAGGCCTATTCTGGTGACGCGTTCATGTAACATGTAAGGCTGGCGTTGCCAATAAAGCACCTAAAAGCTGTCACAAAGAACGAAAAGTCTCGTCCAAATCTCAGTTGTATCTCGGCCAAATATCAGTTTTATCTCTGCTAAATCTCAGCCAAATATCAGTTGTATCTCGGCTAAATCTCAGTTGTATCTCGGCTAAAGCTCAGCCAAATCTCAGTTGTATCTCGGCTAAATCTCAGCCAAATATCAGTTTATCTCGTCTAAATCTCAGCCAAATCTCAGTTTATCTCGTCTAAATCTCAGTCAAATCTCAGTTGTATCTCAGTTGTATCTCGGCTAATGGTCAGCCAAATCTCAGTTGTATCTCGTCTAAATCTCAGCCAAATATCAGTTGTATCTCGGCCAAATCTCAGCCAAATCTCAGTTGTATCTCGGCTAAATCTCAGTTGTATCTCGGCTAAAGCTCAGCCAAAACTCAGTTTTATCTCAGTTGTATCTCGTCTAAATCTCAGCCGTATCTCGGCTAAATCTCAGCCAAATATCAGTTTTATCTCAGTTGTATCTCGTCTAAATCTCAGCCGTATCTCAGTTGTATCTCGTCTAAATCTCAGCAGTATCTCAGTTGTATCTCGGCTAAATCTCAGCCAAATATCAGTTGTATCTCGGCTAAATCTCAGCCAAATATCAGTTGTATCTCAGTTGCATCTTGTCTAAATCTCAGCCGTATCTCAGTTGTATCTCGTCTAAATCTCAGCAGTATCTCAGTTGTATCTCGGCTAAATCTCAGCCAAATATCAGTTGTATCTCGGCTAAATCTCAGCCAAATATCAGTTGTATCTCAGTTGTATCTTGTCTAAATCTCAGCCGTATCTCAGTTGTATCTCGGCTAAATCTCAGCCAAATCTCAGTTTATCTCGGCTAAAGCTCAGCCAAATCTCAGTTGTATCTCGGCTAAAGCTCAGCCAAATCTCAGTTGTGTATCAGTTGTATCTTGTCTAAATCTCAGTTGTATCTCGGCTAAATCTCAGTTGCATCTCGTCTAAATCTCAGCCAAATATCAGTTGTATCTCGGCTAAATCTCAGTTGTATCTCGGCTAAAGCTACGCCAAATCTCAGTTGTATCTCGTCTAAATCTCAGCCGTATCGCAGTTTTATCTCGTCTAAATCTCAGCCGTATCTCAGTTGTATCTCGTCTAAATCTCAGCCGTATCTCAGTTGTATCTCGTCTAAATCTCAGTTGTATCTCGTCTAAATCTCAGCAGTATCTCAGTTGTATCTCTGCTAAATCTCAGCCAAATATCAGTTGTATCTCGGCTAAATCTCAGCCAAATATCAGTTGTATCTCAGTTGTATCTTGTCTAAATCTCAGCCGTATCTCAGTTGTATCTCGTCTAAATCTCAGCCGTATCTCAGTTGTATCTCGTCTAAATCTCAGCCGTATCTCAGTTGTATCTCGTCTAAATCTCAGCAGTATCTCAGTTGTATCTCGGCTAAATCTCAGCCAAATATCAGTTGTATCTCGGCTAAATCTCAGCCAAATATCCGTTGTATCTCAGTTGTACCTTGTCTAAATCTCAGCCGTATCTCAGTTGTATCTCGGCTAAATCTCAGCCAAATATCAGTTTATCTCGGCTAAAGCTCAGCCAAATCTCAGTTGTATCTCGGCTAAAGCTCAGCCAAATCTCAGTTGTGTATCAGTTGTATCTTGTCTAAATCTCAGTTGTATCTCGGCTAAATCTCAGTTGCATCTCGTCTAAATCTCAGCCAAATATCAGTTGTATCTCGGCTAAAGCTCCGCCAAATCTCAGTTGTATCTCGTCTAAATCTCAGCCGTATCTCAGTTTTATCTCGTCTAAATCTCAGCCGTATCTCAGTTGTATCTCGTCTAAATCTCAGCCGTATCTCAGTTGTATCTCGTCTAAATCTCAGCAGTATCTCAGTTGTATCTCGGCTAAATCTCAGCCAAATATCAGTTGTATCTCGGCTAAATCTCAGCCAAATATCAGTTGTATCTCGTCTAAATCTCAGCCAAATATCAGTTGTATCTCAGTTGTATCTTGTCTAAATCTCAGCCGTATTTAGACAAGAGAATGGAGAACCGGAAGCCGGTTGTCCTTTTCCGGTTCGAAGCTTTATGAAGATTAAGCGCAGCTCGCTCAGAACGCCGCAGTGATGTGCTGGTTAGAAAATATGTGAAATAAGTAGAGCTCCCCCTGCCCGTGCACGACTGAAGTTGGATTGGAAGTTATGTATACTGTATGGGAGAGAATGCTAAACCATAATGGGCGTTTTCATAATATATTGACTATTCTGCATATCAACGCACGCATAAAGCTTGCCACAAAAAAACGCCAAAAGTAATGATTATGCATGAAACATTTGAATTGTTTATTAATAAACTAGTGTTTTCTGTAAGTGTCGACTGCAAAGATAAATTTGATGATGCTGACTCGCCATTTCGCAGTAGAGAACGCGCCTAAAGAGAAAAATGCACACTTCATACGAATTAACCTATACATAACCAGAGAGCAGCCCATTTTTGCTCGTTTTTAATTGTTTTGTTTAAAAGTACATATTTCAAGCTTTCTGTAGATATACTTCTCATGTATGTGAGGCAAGTAACTTATGGCCTGCGCTGAGTTTCGTTGATTAATAAGACGCGCTCCAGTTCGTGACCCCGTGTCCTGTATTAGCTTCTTATTTATTAGTATTCCAGGCAATTTGTTGATAAAACATTGATTAAAATGAAGATACAATTTATACTAAACGAAATTCACTTTAAAGAGTGTTTCTCGATATATTGGGCATCTTATGATCATATCTGACTCATCCCATGCGGTTCCCTTTTCATATGATCAACATAGATGAAATAAAATAAAATAAACATTATTGTGAAACTTAAATATAAAACGTATGTTTAGTTGTTGTTTTTTTACTTATATTTAAGCATCACTGCTCCACTTTGCTCATGTGCTCTGGTGTGTAGCTTATAGCCTATACATGCATGTGTGTGTGATGTGATGGAGGGGTGCGATTTTCGAATAATAATTAAATAATACCCAGCGATCTTCGATTATTATTTTTGCTTGAAATGCCCATCCCTACTGTTAACGTATTAGGCGTTTGTCAACAAAATGGTGCGGAAAGACATACACCTTTTTCGTTGGATGCTTCAGTTTAACCGTAGCTAACCAAAAACGTCTACTTTCTGGCATTGAATGTAGCTGATACGAACCGGACATGAGCATTCTCTCCTTTTTATCTTATGCTCAAAGCACCCAGTTTCTAAAAAGTATTTTTTTTTTAATCTTTTTTGAATTGTTAAAACAACCAACAACAGCACGTAGAGTCTGAACTCATTTTCTCACTGCTAATACAGTAACTTACGAACCGGAAGTAGGCAACCGGAGTCGTCGTCATGGCGGCGCACATTGTTTAGAGCAGAATATGGTGGATAGTGTGGAATAAGTGTGTCGCTGCCTCTATCTCTTCCTCTCAGGATGAGTGTCGTATCCCACCGCTCTCTGAAGCCTCGTATGCATAATGTAAAGCTCTGCTACAGTACAGAAGACAGATGATGAGTCTGGGCTCATACAGCGCAAGTCTCCATTAAAACAACTTATGTAAGTCTTGATGTGGAGGGAACACAAGCTGTCAGCCTGAAGAGATGAGGGAATGATGAATGAGGGGATACAGGTGTGTTTAGATGAGCGAATGAAGCTCGACACGTTCAAATAACAGTCCTAATTGGGAAATACACTCAATAATGTGCTTGAATGTGTTCAGCCTTTCAGGATAACATGCGACAGTGGCTTATTCTCCTCCTTTACACTTGTGAGCTTTCTCTTACTTTTGGATTTTTTGATGTCTTCAGCAATTTTCTACTGAATTCAGTGTCAAAAAGATCTGACAAAACCATAAAATACAGTTAACAGGGCATGAAATATTGATTACACGCTCTCCAGCTTTTTCATTGGCATGAAAGGACTGTGATATGAACACAGAGCTGAAGTGCTTCTACTGGACGAACATTCAGTTAAACAGCGGAAAGTACAGTAAAAACAGACTTGTATAATGGATAGGAACGTGTACGATCTGTAATGTCTGGAACTGTGTTGTGCTGGCGTACGTTCCTTGACTTCAAAAAAAATTGTTTTGTTATCTAACATTAACAAAGAATAATAAATGCTGTAAAATATATCGCTTATTGGTAGTTTATGTACAGGTAAAACTCGAAAAATTAGAATATCGTGCAAAAGTTCATTTATTTCAGTAATTCAACTTAAAAGGTGAAACTAATATATTATATAGACTCATTACATGCAAAGTGAGATATTTCAAGCCTGTATTTGTTATAATTTTGATGATTATGGCTTACAGCTTATGAAAACCTTTTCAAAAATTTTGAATTTGGGGTTTTCATAAGCTGTAAACCATAATCATCAAAATTATAACAAATAAAGGCTTGAAATATCTCACTTATGATATATGAACTTAAACCGCTAAATGAACTTTTGCACGATATTCTAATTTTTGGAGTTTCACCTGTAAGTTAATGCATTTACTAATGTTAACAAATGAGACCTTTTATTTATTTATTTTTATTTATTTTATTTATTTATTTATTATTTTTCTGACCCCATGATGGAAAGATTTTTTTCTGGATAAATTGAGAATCACAATGTTTTGGTTTCAAACAGAGATCATGATTCTCCCACTATTCTGACCTGACAACTAAACAAAATAACCTAATATACTAGAGGTTCTGACAAAATGCTAGTTGGTTCAGTTTATTTAAAATTATGATTCAATGACTCTATCATAAAGACTTGTTTCATTATGAATGAATCAGCATATTTGAACAAATCTTTTGAGTGAATGATTCAATGACTCACTTAAATACTTCACTTGTTTCATTACTGGATGAATCAGCATTTTTGAAGCAAATCTTTTGAATGAATGATTCAATGACAGATACATTATTGAACTGTGTTGTACTACTTTCATGTTATCACTGTGAAGCTGCTTTGATGCAATCTGTATTGTGAAAAGCGCTATATAAATAAATGTGACTTGACTTGACTTGACATTTTTAACAGTCACTCGTCGCCACCTACTGGTTTAATGATAATCCATATAATCATTATTTGAAGCGCCAAGTTACTCTTAAAAGGTGATTTACTCTATTTTGATCACTACCGTAGACATCAGTGTTTCAGACCTGCAAACTTGTCGCTTTTCGGCGATAATCGCCGTTTTCTTGGTCAATTGGGTCATTCACGTGAATCGCGTAGAACCGGAGAGTTTTTTTTATTGGGGGGTAGGCTGCCCTTAATCTGCACGCAAGCTAGAATTGCGAAACATTATTGGATAATTCTTATAATTGACATTTCTCTGGGCCAATCGGAATCTTAGCACTTGCGTCAGAATCGCCATTGGATGAGACACTTGGCTACCACGCGAGTCTGATGGAAACTCATAACGTGAAGGAATCTTATGTGAAATTCGAGGTAAATCAAGCTTTTTTGGAGCAAAAACAACAACTAGTTGTTTGCTTGATTCAATTAACGTTAGCTACCGCTTTGTTATGCTGCGCTCGTGAGAGAGAGAGAGAGAGAGACAGCCGGTCGCGCGCGCGCACTCTCACTGTATTCAAACTGCCTTGCTCTCCCTCCATCGCGCATATTAATCAAAATCTATTGAGAATTGACATGATAGTAAAAGATCAAAAGACCAAAGTTTCACGTGGAGATTTTTTTACCTGAATTACCGCTGGGTGTGAATTGCAGCCTACTAAAATTGCCCTATCCTTCCGCACATTCAGCTGACATAAACCACATTTTCAATAAACAAAAAACCTATCCAGTGATTAAATGTTTTCTGTGTTGAGAGTTGAGACAAATCTTGTGCGATGTCCTTATCTGCTGGGATAATCACACAACGCGTGCCGTGTGTCAGCTAATGGCACGTCCGATTCGCGAACTAATGACTCATTTGAACCGATTTACTTTTATAAATGGTTAAAATAACTGATCTGTCCAACATCTGTCTCTTCAAAAGAGATCTGAATCGGTGTATAACAAATCGATAACACCACACTAGTTAATATTAACTATTCATAAACTGCACTTCTTAATCTTTATAAATAAATAGCATTTATTAATCTTTGGTAATGTTATTATTATTATTATTTCTGTATTTCAGACACGTAAAATTTCACTCTTAATTTCACTATTTACTAGTAGCCTTATTACAATTAAAAGTTATATTTGTTAACATTAGTTAGCCTAATGCACTGTGAAGTAATATGAACAAACAACGAACAGCTGTTTTTTATTAACAAAGAATAATAAATACAGTAACAAATGTATTGCTCATCATGGTTCATTTATTTTTTACTACCTTTTTTCTCCTTTGCCAATCCTATGATAATTATCATATTACCCCCCCCCCCCCCCCTTTTACTCTGAGGAGTTTGCAGGTCTGGTGTTTAGATCCCAACTATAAACTTATATCCCAGTACTTCTGTGATAATATGAATATTCGTAAAACAGAAATAACTATAATGTGTGGCTGAAAAGACTGAATCTGTTTCATGCCTATACATGACAACTTGGCAGCGCCAACAGATCTGAATGTTGATTATGTCAAATTTATGAATGAGATTGAATCAAGATCGCGATCTTTAAACGATAAATCGTGCAACTCTATTCTCAAGTGAACATATCTAAATAAGAATGTTTAGATATTTGTACTGGAAGCACAAAATAAGACCGAAATATTAGTTTTGCGTGACGTCACAGATCCCGCTCTCATGAACTCTGTGTGTATGACAGTGTTGTCAAAAGTACGCCTCTGATTGGCCGTTGTGTTCACGCACTCATCAGAAATGTCTGTGATTGGCTACAATGATCAGCGCTTCAAAAACATGTTGTAAATATACATCAATGACGCTCTTCAGCGAGCGCTTGCACAGACACACACGCGAGCGTTTGAAAGCAGGACCGGTCCGCTGATAGACGCATTCTTGTGCTTTCAAAACAAGAGACATATCCAATGAGCTCATGAATACACTGGCCAATCAGAGACATATGCAATGAGCTCATGAACACATTGGCCAATCAGAGACATGCAATGCGCTCATGAACACATTGGCCAATCAGAAACATATGCAATGAGCTCATGAACACATTGGCCAATCAGAAACATATGCAATGAGCTCATGAATACACTGGCCAATCAGAAACATATGCAATGAGCTCATGAACACATTGGCCAATCAGAGACATAAGCAATGAGCTTGTGAACACATTGGCCAATCAGAGACAAATCCAATGAGCTCGTGAACACATTGGCCAATCAGAGACATATCCAATGAGCTCGTGAACACATTGGCCAATCAAAGACATATCCACTGAGCTCATGAATACACTGGCCAATCAGAGACATATCCAATGTGCTCGTGAACACATTGGCCAATCAGAGACATATCCAATGAGCTCGTGAACACATTGGCCAATCAGAGACATATCCAATGAGCTCATGAATACACTGGCCAATCAAAGACATATCCAATGAGCTCATGAACACATTGGCCAATCAGAGACATATCCAATGAGCTCATGAATACACTGGCCAATCAAAGACATATCCAATGAGCTCATGAACACATTGGCCAATCAGAGACATATCCAATGAGCTCGTGAACACATTGGCCAATCAGAGACATATCCAATGAGCTCATGAACACATTGGCCAATCAGAGACAAATCCAATGAGCTCATGAATACACTGGCCAATCAGAGACATATGCAATGAGCTCATGAACACAATGGCCAATCAGAGACATATCCAATGAGCTCATGAATACACTGGCCAATCAGAGACATATGCAATGAGCTCATGAACACAATGGCCAATCAGAGACATATCCAATGAGCTCATGAATACACTGGCCAATCAGAGACATATCCAATGAGCTCGTAAACACATTGGCCAATAGGGCTGTCACTTTTGAAAAAAATCTAATTCGAACGGATATAGATTATCAAGCAATGTATTCGAATATCTACGAGCCCCCCACCCCCATAAAAAAAAAAAAAAAAAAAAACACCATAACGGAGATTCAATCACGAATTTATTAACAACAGTCTGACAGTCATAAACAGGACTCGGGCCATAGCCTGTCTGAAAAAAAAAGTTTGAATTAAATGTTTGAAATATGAATAATCAATATGAACGTGCCACTATGCATAGCCGATCGCAACATTAGGCTACATAGAAGAAAACAGAATCGGAACAGGATGGCACAATAATGTGACAGCTTAAACAGTAGCCATGAGTAAGACATAGCAGCATTATTCATTTCTTAATGTTGTTTGCTAGAAACACCAATCTGTCAACTTGATCTGGATCAAGTGCGGCTCTCTTTTTATTCACGATGTTCCCCGCGGTGGAGAACACACGTTCGGAGCGCACAGTCGTGCCTGGCACACACAGGTATTTGCGCGTCAACGTTGAGATAAGTGGGTATTTGTTGCAGCCTGTGTCTCTCCACCAATGCAGTGCGTTGCTGTCTGCAGGGAGAGGATTGGAGTATTGGAGTAGATGAGATGGATTGGAGTAGTAAATTGTCCGCTCATGTTGGCCTTTCTGTGCATTATCTTCCATTTTCAAAACAGATTATTCGCTTGATTTGGCCATGAGCCTACGCTACAATACGTTTAGAGCGCCCTCTACTGGATGAGATGACAAACAATAAAATAAAAAACAAACGGTCTAATCATAGACTGTAAAAAATGCGTTAAGCATGGCACTTTAAAAACCGGATAGTTTATTTATAGTTCGGTTACGGTTATTTCACGTCATGTTCAAATGCATATTCGAATATCGAATAAAAAGTGACAGCCCTATTGGCCAATCAGAGACATATCCAATGAGCTCGTGAACACATTGGCCAATCAGAGACATATCCAATGAGCTCGTGAACACATTGGCCAATCAGAGACATATCCAATGAGCTCATGAATACACTGGCCAATCAAAGACATATCCAATGAGCTCGTGAACACATTGGCCAATCAGAGACATATCCAATGAGCTCATGAATACACTGGCCAATCAAAGACATATCCAATGAGCTCATGAATACACTGGCCAATCAGAGACATATCCAATGAGCTCATGAATACACTGGCCAATCAGAGACATATGCAATGAGCTCATGAACACAATGGCCAATCAGAGGCGTTTATGATTCCGCTCAAAGCGTCACATTTTTTAAATTTGGTACCGAAGTCGGTACTTTTGACAACACTAGTGTATGAGCGAATGTGAGGTAATTTGTGTCTCTCTCTGTCTCTCTCTCAGAAGACCGGAAGCTGTTTGTGGGCATGTTGGGAAAACAGCAGAGCGAAGACGACGTCCGGCGTCTGTTTGAGTCGTTGGGGCAGATAGAGGAGTGCACCGTTCTACGGGGGCCTGATGGGGCCAGTAAGGGTCAGCACCCACACAACTCTCTGCCTCTTACTCTCTCATTCCTTCAGACGCTTCGACTCTCAGGGCTTCTTCACATGGAGCAAACACACAATACTAGTGGCTCTTGAGGTTTACATATGAATCCGCCGTTTTGTTGTTAGATGCACAGAACTGTCTTCTGTTGGTGAAGTGAACATTATTATTGTAATGCTTTGGAAACACTAGCCGCTAGGGGTGTAACGGTTCACAAAAATACGATACAGTGGTTCGGTACATTTTCGATACAGCAAAAAGAAAGAAATGCCAGAGAAATTTCCTATTTATTAAAAGAAAAAATATTTTTAAATAAGTGTGAGTTTTCCTACATCTTGAAACTTTTAGTTTTATAAATGAGGGTAATCTTTGAAGGATGAACAAATAACGTTTTGGTCATCACATTAAAATTAACATTTTAAATATGATAATATTTGAGTTTTGAAGTGCTGGAAAAAGATGTGTGATGTACTTGAAAGCATTTCACTATTTCTGCCAAACTTCCATGGTTACAGTGAGTGTTACTACAGTAAACCCATGGTGAATGTTGCTGATCTGTGGACTTACGGCCTTTAACTAGTTCATTCATGGCACAATGTTTCTCCTGGTTTCCACGCCAGCGCTGTTTGTGTTTGATCCGTTAATAACGGAGAAATGTGAATGCTTCTCACTAGATCTCGTATTACTTTAGTGGCGAACTCAAATGCATTCTTCACTGGATCTCTTAGTGCTGTGTAAGTAACAGTGTCGCTTGATCAAGATCGGCTTGCGCTGCACTGACATTGATGGTCCAAACTGATAAACGGTCCGTGAAGCACAAAATAATGAGTAGCGTGGTTTCGTTCCGCTTTCATTACTTTTGCCATTTGATGTTGCGCAATGTTGTGGTGGTCGCGGATTTTGGTCGGCATGGTCCAACGAATCATTCGGTTTGTAATGCGTACCGAACCGAAAGCCTCGTACCGAACGGTTTAATGCGAACACATGTATCATTACACCCCTACTAGCCGCGTTTCCACTATCGGGCCAGTGCGAGCCAGGGCGGGCGGGGCTAATAGCCTCGGGTCTGGAGCATCGAGCCCAAAAACATGCAGTGTTTCCACCATCGGGCCTGAGGCTCTGCAGCGCTTCAATAAAACACACCTCTCTGGAACAACGTCACACAAACCCATCATTTCACCAACAAATGGAAGTTTGATCAGAAAACTAATCAGAAAGAAATCACTGGAAAGTAGCGAGATCCTAAAACAAACATGATAAAAGCGCCCCTTTGCTGGCATTTTTGTTGTTTACTTAAAGGTTTAAAACCCAAGCATCGATGTTTTACCACAGGTTTACAATAAAAAGATCATAACGAATCAATTTGTGTCAAGATTGCACAATAGTCACACTGAAATAGTGGTATTTTATTAGTCAGAGATACAGAGGAAGCTCCCGAAAAAAAAGAGTTTCTTTATTTTATGACATACTGTATGCGGAGCTAAATATGAATATCAGACAGTCCGATATAAAGAGACGAGACGTACTGACAGATATCATAAATACAGGATTGTGATAGCCTATATGATTTCTTCAAGCGGTCGTATATTTACCATGTTTACTATGGTAATGGTTAGCACACATAAGCTTTGAGTCGCATATACATTAGGGGTGTAACGATATTCTAACCGAACCTAAAAACCGCGATACAGACCTCACGCGATACTCTCATTGCGTACCGAACACGCCCCGCCCCGCCCCCTGCTAATCCCGGCCCCGCCCAGCCCAGCCCGGCTCAATGGACCTCATGTCCTATGTGTACACAACGAATTCAGTTTTGTAGCCTAACCACCATTAACACCAAATAACAAGCTCCGTGTTTTGTTATTTTCGATAATAAGCCAGGTGTAATCTTTCAAATTCTGTCTATTTGATCACGAAATTCAAACAATAAATGGCGTTTTGGCGCTCTTTGATGTGGCGTGACAGATCGCTGTAGGCCTACTAGGCTCCTCATTTCAAGCGGCAGCGCGGCGCGCGAGTAAACGCGATCATCTCTTCCTCAGTTACAGAATGGACACCTAAAGGTTTGTTGAAAGGTACAGTATACTTATTGAAAGGCATCATAACTCGTGTAATCGCTCAATCAGTGTTTCAGCAGCGGAAAGACGTCAATAAAACAGCATAGCTTGTCACTAGCATTATATTTACCTCAACAGCCAAGTGACTCAGTGTCCACAACTTTGCTTCCTAAATGAACTCTTGCACTAAATAAATGCACTATGTTAGCCTATATATATTATATTTTAGTTAACCTGTTAATGATATCTTGATTATTTAATGTATGTTTAAAATATCTTTCATGAAAATGACAACTGTGTAAATTATTATATTTCAATAACAAATTAGAGTAAAAACACAAGTTAATGCAAAAACTGCCTTATGTTCAGTTTACATGTTTTCATGCAATGTGTTGTGTGTTGATTATTATATCTAAAAAATAAATAGCATCTGAATTTAGGTTAAAAGTCTAGGCTACAACCTTTAATGTTATAGTAATGTGCGGCTCCCTAGCCTATATAGTTTACATCATTAGCAGATTTTTTTTTTTAATCCTTGTGAAAAGTTTAATTGTAATTTAATTAATTTAAAGACAAAGACAATTTTTTCATTAAACCACTGTTTAAAAAAAAAAAACAACAAAAAGCAATTTTAGCTTTCCGAACCGAACCGAGACGTCAAAACCGTGGGAAAACCGAACCGTCAGTTTTGTGTATCGTTACACCCCTAATATACATATTTATGCCTTATAACAGAAGTTATTTCAAACACTCGCTGCTGCCTGAAAGTGAGTTTTGAGCTAAAATAATGTTAAAAGTCTTTAATGCTGATGTTAGCTGGTACATGGCATCATGTTCGTAAGCACTCCTCAACCACGAGCCGGCCCGCTTTAGACCAAGGTATTCGACGGGCCATAAAACCCTGTCCGTTGGCCCAGAGGAGGCCCTGATGAGGCCCGATCAAGCCCGGGAGTGACTAGCACTAGCACGACAACTGTTGAAAGGCTGTTGTTTAGAGTTTAGAGACAATTATAACCAAACCAGTCATGCAAAAGTATATGGAATTACATCATAACTTTATTACAAAGAAATCCGACAGAAGAAAATAAATGATTATAATTCACTACTGTTCAAAAGTTTGGAATCAGTAAGATTGTTTTTATTATTTAAGAAATTAATACTTTAACTCATCACTTTTATTGATCAAAAGTGACAGTAAAGACATTTATAATGTTACAAAAGATTCTATTTCAAATAAATGCTGTTCTTTTGAATTTTCTATTCATCAAAGAATCCTGAAAAATAAAATGCATCACAGTTTCCACTGAAATATGAACTGTTTTCAACATTGATAATAATCATAAATGTTTCTTGAGCATCAGATCCTCATATTAGAGTGATTTCTGAAGGATCATGTGACACTGAAGACTGGAGTAATGATGCTGAAAATACAGCTTTGATCACAGGAATAAATTACACTTTACTGTATATTATATTATTGAATATAATTGAATAAGATTATTGAATAAGTGGATTACATTTGCATGGTGTGTAATAGTAAGCAACAGTTGATTCATATTTGTCTGTCTTTTAACTTTGAGTATCTACAAACAAACCTTTAAATCTCTCTTATTAATTTCATTAACTCTTATTTCTCTCTCTGTGCATGTTTTAAAGTATTATATTACTATTTGTACTATTTTTGCATATATGATGTGAATACTATGGGTTTTCTAAGGGAATTACTGAAGTTATTTAATGCAAATTTGCAGTATACACGCTGAAACTGAAGCGACATCAACCGCAGATTTTGGGAAAAAATGATCTCGGTTTAATGTTCGGAGTCGTTTTAAAGTTTGTAATATTTTATTTTTGTCGTGTCGGTTTCATGTTCAGAGTCACTGTTAGTTTGAGTGGCATGACCTGCCAATGTCTGACTTAGCCAATCACGTGAGTTTGGAGGCGGGGCTAACGGTTTGATTGATGGATGGGATGTTTGAAACGTGCTTGGATACGGACTTCTTTTTTTTTTTTTTACACAGTTGTTTTTGTTGAGTGTTCTTGTGAATACATGAGATTACTGGGTTTCTTTTTCTCGTGAGAAACTTTAAGGAACTCTCCTGCTCTCCGTTCACTCTCATTGCGGTCTGGGTGAAACATTTAAGATATTAAAAAGGTGTAATTTATGATATTATGGCATGTTTACACCTGTCTGGCTGTTCGGGATGTTTCTTCGGGATGGTTGTCTGGATTTGTGTCCTGAATAATGGAGATTTAGCAGCGCTAGTATCCCATGAATTCGTGTCCAAATGTTTCTCCTCAAATCAAAAAAGCATTTGAGAAGTATTTTCCCCGAACCATCAGATTTTAAATCCTCAAAGTGTGCTTGTCATGTCTAAAGCTTTCCTGGTCTTCTGAAGTGTGTTCTGTCTCATGAAAGTGTGTCACTCGTCACTCTCTCCGGCATTAATGCATCTTGTTTGTGGGAAATGGAAATGGTTCCCGGGCTCTGGAGCGGGTCGGGTCACGCAGGTTTGAGGATTGCAGGGTTTGTTAGATGGATGTTTGTGCTGTGTTTCCCTCGGCGGATCCGGTTATTGTCTGTGGAAAGGTTAAAGTGTTCAGAGGAACCAGCAGAATCCTAAAATGAGATGCAGGAGATCGTATCACAGCGTCTCTCCTTCACACACGGATGTTTCCTCCGGCCTCTGCGCTTCTGCGTTCTTCCCTTTGAGGAAGTTTGCATAGAATCTAGCAGCAAATGCATATGAGTGTGTGTGTGTGTGTGTGTGTGTGTGTGTGTGTGTGTGTGTGTTCACTTAGTATTAATTCAACAGCAAATTTGGGTACATTTTTTTACTTTTGTTAACACACACACACATATATATATATATATATATATATATATATATATATGTATATATATATATATGTATATATATATATATACTGTATACATACAGAATATGTATATGTAAATATCTCATTTAAATTTTTTATATACAGGTGAAACAGCTTATGAAAACCCCAAATTCAAAATTAGAATATTGTGAAAAGGTTTTCATAAGCTGTAAGCCATAATCATCAACATTATAACAAATAAAGGCTTGAAATATCTCACTTTGCATGTAATGAGTCTATATAATTTATTAGTTTCACCTTTTAAGTTGAATTACTGAAATAAATGAACTTTTGCACAAGATTTCTAATTTCTAGTAAAATTATATATATTATGTGCATTTAAAATGTAATAAATATTTAAAGAATATATATTAAATTGAATTGTTTATATATGCGTATGTATATATATACATATATATACAATGTATGCATTTAAAAATATAATAAATATTTATTAAATATTTTAAATTTAGTGTGTATATTGGCTTGAATTCACAAACAATATATTTTTATTATTATTTTTTTTTTATGTTATGTTAGTTATAGTTATTCATGTGAAGTGACGGCTTTGAGTCCGTCTCGATGTTTATTACAGTAGTAAGTAGGGTTGGGTACCGAAAATCGAATAAGAACGACAATTTCGGTGCCTGACTTAAAGAGCAACGTGCAGGTTGAATTTATAACTGAAATAATACTTGATATTGTCTGAAGAGGTCTTTTAAAAACACATATGTAGAAATTACTAATGAAATCTCATTTGATGTAGAGATTTTGATGAAAATGTGCTAGGCTCTGGAATACGAAATCTTTCCCGCCGCTAGCAACGCGCCATATGACGTAGGCCGAGGCAAACAAGAGCTCGCGGTCAGCTGTAGTTAGAGCGGTAGTGAGAGACAGAGAAAGTTTTAGATCGAGTTTTAGAGATGCCATAATGGTAAATTGTTGTGTTTGTGCTGGTTGCACGGATTCCAGCCTGTCAGGACATCGTGTCCATCATTTTCCTTCTAGGAAAAACAAGGCTTTTCGTTCTTGGGTGCGTTTTGTGCAGGTGAAGAGAGCAGACTTCACTGCCGCGTCTGTCACCACACACTCGGTCGTATGTAACGCACATTTCACTCCGGAGAATTTTAGACCTTTGCATCACAGACAGATGGTTTAATTAATACGGATTTGCAAACATTGCATTTTGCTGTCTTGCTCTGCGGTGTTTCCAGTGTGAAGTATTTACACACAGCTCAATGCTGGCTGCAAACTGCGGAGTGGATTTCCGGAGCGGGGTCTCTGTGTCTCATTGAGCCGCGCCTCCGTTCAGGAAATCCATTCCACAGCTAGCAGACTGGCCGGCGGGAATCAGTTTTGGAGTCATTTCAGCAGGAGATGGGATATCTCTGCAGGTTGGATCGGGAAAATCCGTTACATGAATTACTAGGGCTGGGTATCGATCCAGATGTTCAAATTCGATTCGATTTCGATTCGCAAGGTCTCAATTCGATTCGATTCTCGATTCCTGATTCGATTCTTGATTCGACTATAATAAATATAGATGTAATACAAATCCTATATTTATAAAAAAGAACAGTGGACATAAGTTTACAAGTGGTTAATTAATACAAAGAAATTAAGAGCCACAAACCTGTATATAAAACCCTTTTTATACACTAAATACATACAATGAATAGACAGGATTTTGATGCAAGATGCCAAATTGATGCTGAAAATTGGACAAGTCAGAACAGTCGCATGCCTCTGATCAAACACGATAGTTTATTTTATGTTTAAGATAGATAGATAAATAAATATCAGTTATTTTTTAGACATTTTTTTTTTTTTACATTGATCTCACCTAAATGTTTGTTTTTACAATGGGGTAATTTTTTTGTTAAGAGTTTATGCAACACATGGAAGCTTGATTTCAATATTTGAATTAAATTGAAAAAAGTAGCACAAATAAATACAATAGAATAGGCCTAAAAAGACAAATAAAGAGACATAAAAAGAAAAGTTTTTGGGTAGGTCAGAAATACTACAGAAACTGAATAAAGTAATCCAATGTAAAATAACACTGGATAGTCTTTTAGTCCTGACTGAATTAAATACATAGGCTATTAATTCTGATTACTTACAATTAATGCTATATTATGTTGTTTTGACAACAAAATTAATGACAGACACATATGGCTGCGTTCACTTTAAGAGCTAGTGCACGAGTCCATTACTGTTTCATTATACTGTCTGTCACACGCGTTTTATGCTTAAGACATAACCGACTGTCTTTACGAGGTTACTCACCAAGACCAGAGTTTTGACATCATTTTGTGTGTTTTTAACTGTTAAAGCGATATAATCCACGAAAAAGAACTTGTGTTACTGGCGAGCTGTTTGTGAGGCGGATTTAGGCTTTACTGTATGTGCACGCAATGAAAAACATGCGCGAGTGCGCGAGCACAGGATAGTTTAAAAATGCTTGAATGTTTAAACTGGTAAAACTTAAAGACGTGAAAATGATAAACGTTAGTTACGATGCAATGCTGGCTCGATTGTGCAAGTGAATCATGTCCCGACTCCTAAACACGAGTGTGTATCGACGCCTGCAGCGCTTGACGCTTGCCTTGTGCAGAGTGAGGAGACGCAGCACCGCGAGCCCTGAATATGGAAAAAATCGATTCGTGGCCGTTGAGAATCGATTTTGAATCGACCACCTTTTTAAAAACGATTAATCGAAAAATCGATTTTTTCCCCCAGCCCTATGAATTACACTGGTATCTGTCCCGATACCGACACTGGATCGGATCGGCCCCATCCCTACCTGTGGGCCATAGGCATGCTCGTCAACATCGGAGAACTCGGTTTCTTCATTCACATCCAGGGCCTGAAATTAACACCCGACCACCTGCCAAATGCGGGTGAATTTTGCTATTGGCGGGTAACACTGTCAATCTACCTGCCACATTGGCGGGTAGCCAATGAGAATTGAGTGATTCATTAGGGTTTTTTTTTACGTTTTCATTTTCATTGCGTTGGACCTTAGCTATAATGTGGCGGCACATTACTGGGGTAAAAAGGCCAGCTGAAACAAGCAACCAACAAAAAGATGAGGATGAGTCAAAGAAAAGTAAAAGAAGAAATTTTAATACAAAGTGGTCAATTGGCGACAACGGCAAGGTTCGTGAGCGGCTGATTTATGACAGCGACTGTTGTTTCGTAATGTTCATGCGATCAGAAAGAAGATGAGGCCCTTTTCTGACTACGGTTGGATGTGCCAGTATTGAACTGTTGGTGAGATGGGATGAGATAATGTAACGCTGACGTAGGCTCCAGAACAATGACAGTTGCACAGATGTGTGCGTGTGCAACTGTAGTACATGTTGGGAGTTGGGAACCGGTGAGAAAATGTCCGGTACCCGGTAACTTTACCAGTAATAATATTAATTTAGTTCTGCTTAACGGTTCCTGAACGCTGTAACTAAAAGCTGTCAGGACCTAGCTGTCTACGTGACTAAATCAGCCACCAACACAGCCGCGGGTGATTTGTTTAACGTTACATACGAGCTGCGGTAGGTCTATAGATCTGTTGTGCGTGTGTGTGTCAAAACCAATGAATAAAAAGATTTTTTTTAAATGTATATTCTAAGAGTTATTATTACTTATATTGATTTCGTTAATAACTTGACAGCACTTAAATGTGTACAAGTTAAAGAACAATATTGTGAAATTCCCGTTTTTCACCTATGAAAATGAGGCAAAAAAAAAAAAAAAGGCTGGTAAAAAGTCTCTGTGGCAGGTGGCCAAAAAAGTTAACTTCAGGCCCTGTTCACATCCATTGTAACCTGAGCTTGAACTTGACCAGACTCCCTCGCCCATCGTCACTTCCGGTTAGTGCTTTATAGACGCGGAAGTTATTTTATCACAATTTATCTCAAAATATCGTTAATGGCTAAATATACATTACTCCAGTTCAGAAAATCTAGTTGTTTTATCATCAACATACACTATGCTATATAGGGGTGTCCAACCTGCATGTTGCTCTTTAATTAGGCGCACACGCACACACACACGCACAGTCTCTTCTGTCTCGCATGCGCGCTCTTTCTCGCAAGGTTTGGCTGCATTTCACGTGTAAAATTACTCGTCAGAAGAACGCCCTCTGGGTGTGCCGATAGTCTGAATCCCATATAGAATCAAGCTAATTCATTGGCTGATGGCGCGGGCGCCGCCTCGACGCACTTATGTCGTCATATTATGTTGGCGCGCGCGATCTGCTCCTCAGATTTCTCTGCCGAGAAAGGAAGCTGGTCGGCAGCGCGAGGAGCTTGGCAGCGTCTCGTTCCCTATTGAGAGAACATAGGTTACACCAGTAACCAGAGATGTTCTCTTTCATAGGTTCACTCAACGCTGCGTAGCTAAGAAGCAGTGGATTTGTATTTGTAGGCTGCTGTATCATGTGCCGTTTGAACTGACGCGCTACAGCGACCTGTCACATTTCAAAGAGCCAAAACTAGGGCTGTCAAATGATTAATCACAATTAATCACATCCAAAATAAAAGTTTTTTTTACATAATATATGTTGGTGCACTGTGTATAATTATTTTATATATATAAATACACACACATGCTTGTATATATTTAAGAAATATTTTCATGTATATACTGTATATAGATTTATATATAATTTATATTATATATAAATATAAATATTTTATATATAAATAATATTTTTTTCTTAAATATACATGCATGTGTTAATTATACACAGTGCACCCACATATATTATGTAAAAAAAACTTTTATTTTGGATGTGATTAATCATTTGACAGCCCTAGCCAAAACGTTATTTATTGTGTGAATCTCGTAAAAATATTGACAGAATCTGACAGCTGTGGATTTGTTCCATATTAAAAACCTTCTCTGTCTTGTCTGTCGGTGTCGGTGTCCTCTTTGTCCGCGATTTTTCTCTGCGTGAGAAAATGGATGTGTGGCGTGCGTGAGAGTGTGTGAAAAGGGTCAATTGCGTGAGTCTCACGGTCAATGCGTGAGAGTTGGCAGCTCTGACTAGTAATCTCTATTAATCTCCAGTATTATTACATTGTTTGATACAATATTGTTTTATTTGATATTATGTAAATGTGTAAAATGTAAAATGTAATGTGAATTTTTTTTTTTTATATTGGTTTTATTATTACCATATGTTACTTGTATTTATATTGTTTAAAGATTTAAGTTAATATTGTGTCCAGTTTGGCCCTGTAAATTAAAGGGTAAGGGAAGGTTTAAAAGTTTTGGGTATTTTTATAGGCAATAGACAATATCAAATGAAGAATTGGGAGGGTATGCTGGATAAGGTGTCTGCCCGATTGTCTAAGTGGGAATGGCTGTTACCACAGTTGTCTTATAGGGGGAGAGTTCTGGTTCCCAATAACCTGGCAGCCTCTACACTGTGGCACAGGTGTGTAGTCATGGATCCACCTGAGGACATGATATGTGAAATTCAGAGGAAATTGGTCAACTTTTTCTGGAGTGGCGAGCACTGGGTCCGAGCATCAGTGATCTTTCTGCCAGTTTGCGAGGGAGGACATGGCTTGGTGGATGTTAAGAGTCGTATCCACGCGTTCAGATTACAAGCAGCAAAAAGATTCCTTTATCAAAAAGACTTATTATGGACTCCTACAGCATGTGCCATCTTGCAGAGGGCAGGTGGGCTTGGTCTTGACAAACACCTGTTTTTAATGAGACTGGAGGAGATGAGTTTGTCTGAAATTACACCTTTTTATCGGACAATGTTTCACGTGTGGAGGAGTGTTTTAAAGGTGGACAGAGATAGGAGCAGTTCTATTTACTGGGCTACTGAGGAACCACTGTTTTTTAATAACTTGATCCAGACAAGACTTTTGTCCTCAGTGAGTGTGCGAGCATGTCTGCTCAGGAATGGTATCGTGAAGCTGGGTCATCTAATGGATAAAGATGGATGGAAATCTGTGGAATCTATTAAGGAAGTGACTGGTTTACGATCACAGAGACTTGTTTCAAAACTGATAGAGGAAATCTCTCTGGCAATACAAAGAACTTATGGAGAAAGTATATCAATAGCACAAATGTTAAACCAGAGTGACGTGAAAAGTTTTCCAAGGATCAGTATTTCGTCACTAATGTGTGATGAGAATGAAGGGGAAGTTGCCGATTCAATCTTGAATTCCCAGACACCTCAACTAGAGTATCTGGACTGTGCTTCAAAGAAGGCGCTTTACCACACAGCAGTAAAGGTGATACATCAGAAGTCACTGAAGAGACAGAAAGCTTCTAGATGGCTAGGGTTGTTGGGACCAGACTTCCTTGTAAGAGACAGGTGGAGGACCCTGTACAAACTCCCTGTAGAGAAGCGGACCGGTGATCTGCAGTGGAGGATAATACACGGGGCGATAGCTACGGACAGGCATGTGGCGCACCTGAACCCAGCAGTGGGGGGGCAGTGTAGGTTCTGTGGGGAGAGTGAAGATGTAGAGCATCTGTTTTTAAAATGTAATCGATTAAATGATCTCTTTGAATTACTTGCAACTTGGTTTCAGGGGTTTGCGGAAGAATTTTCAGACAAAATATTTATAGGGGGTTTGAAGTATAGTTTTTTATTAAGAAGGAGAGTATGTTTATTGAATTATTTAATAGGGACAGCAAAATTGGCCATATGGAAGACAAGAAAGAATAAGGGCCTAGAGTTGGCAGCAACGAATTCTAGTGTAATGTATATGAGTCTGGTGGCAGCAAGATTGAGGATGGAATTTGAATATTACAGTCTCACAAATAATGTACCTGCTTTTTGTGAAATGTGGTGTATTAATAAGGTTTTATGTGTTGTACATGGTGATCAATTGGTCTTAGGTTTTTAAAAGAATATGTATTTTTACTTATTTTTTTATTTAAAGAAAAGGTTTTATTTCCCTTTCAATATTGTTTGAATTAGGGATGTAAAAATTTGTACAAGTTGATTTGTTATAATAAAGGCGAACTTAATCCTCTCTCTCTCTCTCTCTCTCTCCCTCTCTCTCTCTCTCTCTCTCTCTCTCTCTCTCTCTCTCTCTCTCTCTCTCTCTCTCTCTCTCTCTCTCTCTCTCTCTCTCTCTCTCTCTCTCTCTCTCTCTCTCTCTCTCTCTCTCTCTCTCTCCCTCTCTCTCCACAGGCTGTGCTTTTGTAAAGTTTTCCAGTCATGCAGAAGCTCAGGCTGCTATTAACAGTCTCCATGGTGGACAAACGATGCCTGTAAGTCTCTCTCTCACACACACACACACACACACACACACACACACACTCAGAGTCTTGTCATCTCGTTCTGTCACATATAGACCCACAGTACAGATGCATTCACCTAAAAAGGATTTATCTCTGATTAACCGTCCAGATAGTAACATGATGCACGTCCAGCATGGGAGTCAGCTTTATAAGAGTGTGTGATTCATCCCTGCTCGTCTACAACGGAGTGTAAAACCGTGATGTGAAAGAGACGAGCGCGTTTAAACATCTGCATCCGCACGCTTCAGTCGGGTAGTGGGGGAATCAGTGGATTGTGTTTGAATGATTTCTTTTTTAATCTATTTGTTTATTTTTGTTGAGAGAAAGAGAGAGAGAAAAAAAAGACATCTGGCAATATTTATAAGTAAACTGTATTGTGCAATTATTAAAAAACGTGAGAATATCTTTCGTTTGATCCTGCACCTGTCAGACAGCATTCGGATATGCATGTTTTTTCCTCTTTGGATAGACTTAAGCCCCGTTTACACGGAGGGAAGACGCAGATAATTCCCTGCGCTTTGGCCTCTCGTTTACACCAAAACCCCGTTTTTATCACAGTTACGACCCTTCTTTGACTCACAACCGTCTAGGATTTTTTAGAAGGGGAACATTGAACTAGTTCAGACACCTGTCATCATTGAGCACTGAATGAAATGAGAAACGCGAGAGACACGACAAAATCAAGTAAACTTAATTTAATACAGGTAAATGTGGCTTTAATCGTGCATCCATACAGTTAATTAAGGCCAATAACTATAATGATAACTATATCACGATATCATTTGGTTTATTCTATGTGCGCTGCAGTTTTCCCGTCTGTCTCTTTAAACGCTCGAGCGCTTTAAAGCAGGGAGGATTCTGATTGGCTGTCAATGTTTTTATCGTTCATCAGCTGGAAAAAAATCATTCTGAAAGATTAAAACTATAAAGTTATAGTTATAGTTCGCTGTGTGAACGGGCCTTTGGCGTCATATTTCAAAAGTTGGATAATGCAAAAAACAATATGATGCACATTTGCTATAGTTTCTGCTGTGCGACTCAATGTTTGTTTCTCATTTGGATCAAAAGGCTTGTGCTGAAATGTAAATTTTGCCTACTTTTAGTATTTTGAATGCGTGACTTGTTGTTTTAGGCCCCGTTTACACGAGAACGATTCTGGGTGAAAACGTAATACTATTTAATCGGATGTGCCTTTCGTTTACACGGCAACGGCGTTTTGGGGGCTTAAAAACGCAAAAAAGTGAAACCACCCTCCAAAGTGGAAATCTTAAAAACGCTCCACCGTCGCATTCCCGTCTAAACGGTAAAAACGCAAATCTGCTCACGGTGGCTCTCGTCGCGTACGCGTTTACGTCACATGCATGCGCCAGTACAGGAAAATAACATCCAACATGTCAGATTATTTCCATACGTCGGACCTTCGAGTTGCCCTAGCAGCTCTGAAAAACATACAAGAGTCTTTTCAGCAGTTGTACAAAATATTCTAAGATATTGGTGTTGTTGTGTGGCAGTGCTTCACATCGCCACCTAGCTGCCTGGAGTGCATACTACATCGAATTTCACACACTTTTGCGTCACCATATGCACGCGGATTTCCCAACCATAACGCTCGTCTAAACGCAGAATAAAAAGTGATAACGCATCACTTCTCTTCAGATCGTTTCCGTGTAAACATAGCCTCAGTCTGACATGCGCATGATTGATGTTTTATGTTTTCTCTCAATCATCTGTGCTTTCAGCCATACATATCAATGTGACTTTAATAAACAGGATCAGATATGCATTTCGAGACCCGTGTCAGCACTTTCACATATGAGATTCACCATCTTACATCAACTCTAGCTATTTAACTTATGCAGAAAATTAGAATATTGCAATAAACATTTGCGAATAAAGCAGTGTTTCCATCCCATGGGTTGGCGCAAATTATTAATGATAAATCAGTGATCTTTCATCAGTGATTTTTCCCTCCATCATAAACGAGTGTGTGTCGAGCGTCATCATAAACGAGTGTGTGTCGAGCAGAGGTGGGTAGTAATGAAGTACATTTACTTGAGTATTTTTGGGAACTTTTAAGAGTAGATTTAATTGTGGGTACTTTTACTTTAACTCGAGTAGATTTCTAATGAAAAAACTGTACTTTTACTTCGTTACGTTGGGCGACGTTCCTCTCGTTACTTTATTTTAATGTAATATGTTGTTAAAAGCGTAGTTTATTCTAAGCGCGCGCTCTCTCTTTTTTTCTGGGCATGAGCGATCCTCAATTCACAAATGAATCACTCTTTTGAGTCGATTCTGTTCAAAGACTTCATCAAACAAGTTGGGCAGATCTGTCTAAATCGGTTCGCGAATCAGTTTGAATGATCAGTTTCCTCACACACTGAGTCGTCTCGGAGTCGTAACAGGAAGATTTAAGAACATCAAGAGCCTTGTATAAAGTGGCGGTCCACAGTCTAGAAAGTAAATCTACAAATGCATCATATTTCTTGCCAGCGATGAAGATCTTTATTAGTTGAGCTAATAAAGATCATAAGCTGTCTGTGAATGAATTATTCCACACGATGATACATTTGATTTCATTTCATTCAGGTAATACATTTACGCCATATAGCACTAGCCTATGACATTACACTTTTTTGGACATATACATTAATTTATACATTAAAAAGCTATCATCGTCCAGTTTATGAATGTGTGTACACACACAATGTGTGTGTATTGCGCAGTGGCGTGCGAACTCGACTTGAAAACGAATGCCTTTGCCTGCCTTATTAGACACTGTTAACCAGTTTAAAGATGCTTTCATAAATATAGCCTACATTTAAATACATTTTGGAGAACAGCAGCGTCTTACGTCAGCGGCGGCACTGAACGCGGATCCACAACAGAACCAGAACACACACACACACACACACACACACACCAGACACACGTCAGCGGCGGCACTGAACGCGGATCCACAACAGAACCAGAACACACACACACACACACACACACACACACACACACACACACCAGACACACGTCAGCAGCGGCACTGAACACGAATCCACAACAGAACCGGAATACACACACACACACACCAGACACACACACACACACACACACCACACACACACACACACACACACACACCAGACACACGTCAGCAGCGGCACTGAACGCGGATCCACAACAGAACCGGAATACACACACACACACACACCAGACACACGTCAGCAGCGTCTTACGTCAGCGGCGGCACTGAACGCGGATCCACAACAGAACCCGAATACACACACACACACACACACACCAGACACACGTCAGCAGCGGCACTGAACACGAATCCACAACAGAACCGGAATACACACACACACACACCAGACACACACACACACACACACACCACACACACACACACACACACACACACCAGACACACGTCAGCAGCGGCACTGAACGCGGATCCACAACAGAACCGGAATACACACACACACACACACCAGACACACGTCAGCAGCGTCTTACGTCAGCGGCGGCACTGAACGCGGATCCACAACAGAACCCGAATACACACACACACACACACACACACACCAGACACACGTCAGCAGCGTCTTACGTCAGCAGCGGCACTGAACGCGGATCCACAACAGAACCAGAATACACACACACACACACACACACACACCACACACACACACACACACACACACACACACACACCAGACACACGTCAGCGGCGGCACTGAACGCGGATCCACAACAGAACCCGAATACACACACACACACACACACACCAGACACACGTCAGCAGCGTCTTACGTCAGCGGCGGCACTGAACGCGGATCCACAACAGAACCAGAATACACACACACACACACACACCAGACACACGTCAGCACCGTCTTACGTCAGCGGCGGCACTGAACGCGGATCCACAACAGAACCAGAATACACACACACACACACACACCAGACACACGTCAGCACCGTCTTACGTCAGCGGCGGCACTGAACGCGGATCCACAACAGAACCAGAATACACACACACACACACACACACACACACACACACCAGACACACGTCAGCACCGTCTTACGTCAGCGGCGGCACTGAACGCAGATCCACAACAGAACCAGAACACACACACACACACACACACACACACCAGACACACGTCAGCAGCGGCACTGAACGCGGATCCACAACAGAACCAGAATACACACACACACACACACACACACACACACACACACACCAGACACACGTCAGCAGCGGCACTGAACGCGGATCCACAACAGAACCAGAATACACACACACACACACACCAGACACACGTCAGCAGCGTCTTACGTCAGCGGCGGCACTGAACGCGGATCCACAACAGAACCAGAACACACAAACACACACACACACACACACACCAGACACACGTCAGCAGCGGCACTGAACGCGGATCCACAACAGAACCAGAATACACACACACACACACACACACCAGACACACGTCAGCAGCGGCACTGAACGCAGATCCACAACAGAACCAGAATACACACACACACACACACACACACACACCAGACACACGTCAGCGGCGGCACTGAGCGCGGATCCACAACAGAACCGGAACACAACACAATGCTGAATAAAGTCCAAGTTTTTGTTATTTTTGGACCAAAATGTATTTTCGATGCTTCAACACACTCTAACTAACCCACTGATGTCACATGGACTACTTTGATGATGTCTTTATCTCCTTTCTGGACAAGGACAGTATACCGTACACACATTTACAATGGAGGGACAGAAAGCTCTCGGACTAAATCTAAAATATCTTAAACTGTGTTCTGAAGATGAACGGAGGTCTGACGGGCGACATGAGGGCGAGTCATTAATGACATCATTTTCATTTTTGGCTGAACTAACCCTTTAACTGTGTTGAACTGGATGAACTAATGAATGTTCCTGTTGTTATTGAGGATCTGCAGATGTGTAGTGTCTGATATTCCGGCTGTGCTTGAGATCGGCTGTTGCGCACACAAACCTCAGGCTAGTTGATTTGAATTAAATGTAGTTTTGCACCTTCGTCTTGAAGGCTCAGAGATGCAGACACACTGTAAAAAGCTGAGATTTCACTTGTCTTCGAGAAGGTGTTGATCTCAGGTGTTGAGCTGATTCTGCTGAAACACTGTAGCTCAGTGTGTGTGTGCGTGTGTTTGCTGAGCATGTAAATATTCATTTTATCACGCCTGAGGAAAGTAGTTTGTGTAAGATAGTTTGCTATTTCGATGGCCCACTTTAGACATTCCAACTACAAGTAACTTTGTAATTAGAGTATTAGTAGATTAAATACTCTATACTCTATTAACCCTCTGGGGTCCTTCGGCCCAAATGGACCCGAAGCATTTAAATCTTTTTTTTTTTTTTTATCATAGCTTCATCGGAATGGTCTGAAATTTGGTGACTTTGTTGGTACTTGGTATATGAACACCCAAAAAAATTGGGGACAGGATTTGAATAATCTAAGTGGTTGTAAAAAACAAAATAGTCACACTCAGGACCTTCGGGTCCAAATGGACCCGCATAGGAAATGAATGGCAAATTGGCAAAAATGTGAAAATATCGAGTTTTTTTGAGCGTACAATCTACAAATCAGCCACGATCCAGAAAAAAAGCACACAACAGTGAAGGGGTGAATCTATAAAACATCAAGAGTGCAAAACAGACACGTCCACACACACACACACACACAAACACACACACAAACACACTTTTATACATAAACAAATTAATACATTCAGATTACAAATGTGTTTTGCATTTTTAAAATGCTCAGTTTGTCCACCAGATGGCATCCATCTCATTTCAAAAATTGCTTTCATGAGGTCTAGGCTTGACTCTAAAATAAAATACAGCTTTAAAAAAAAGAATTTTTTTTTTTATTTTTTTTATAATTTTCTATAATATTCAATGGGGGGAAATGGGACATATTTATTGCATAAATATTAATTATAAATCATAAAATGATCTCAAAACACCAAAAAAGAAAAGAAAAAATATTATAAAAAAGAAGTAAAAAAAAAAAGAAGATGATTTTCTTTTAATAAATATGAATCCCACCCTTCCGGCCCATTTGGACCCGAAGGTCCTGAGTGTGATTCTGAAATGAAGGACCCCAGATGGTTAAATAATCGCCTGTCTGCTTAAATACTCTTTATTTTGATGCTCCTCAACAGATTTTCTACTGTCTATAAGTAACGCTGCATTTACATGTCATCTTATTCTACTAACCCGAACCCCACTTATACTCTAATGAGAGTTAGCATGGAGTTGCAAAGTTACTTGCAGTAAAGTGGACCATCGAAATATACTGATATTTTCTGACTTGTCAAGACCATGTGCACATTGCATTTCACCTCAAACGATAAGAAATTATATTTTGCATTATTTTCATGACAATAAAACAAATTCATTCAATGTCTCATTATTGTAATCTGATAAAAGCAAACGATAATATATATTATAACTGTAGGGTTTATTGTACTGGTTTTAAGTTATGCCATTGTTATAGTATTATAATGTTTTATATCAATTTTGCATATTAATTGATTTTATATTTTACTTTAATACTGTATAAAGTATGGCATACTACATTGAAATAAATTGATATACAATTTTCTCTCAGAAATTACTAGTAAATTTCACAAATAATTGCAATTAAATGGTGAGAAACACATTGAATTAAACATGAAAATGACAAATTTTGAAGTAGAAAAAACAAATAGTATTTTCTTGTAAAACATACTCCAATAATCTTTTTTATGGTGTAGTAATAAATCACTAATGAGCAAAAACAACTGGAAAGTAAAAGTACTAGACATATTACAGTTATGAGATTTGATATGAAAATAATCCCAATGGTCTTTTATTTATGCGAAATATAATTCCTTTTGATTTCTGTATGAAATGTCACATGGACATGTTCTCCCCTTAAACACAAAAAGGTTTTTTTTTTTTTTTTTTTTTAAGAACTTAATAGTAAAAAAAAAAGTCAATTTTTCTTCCTCCTGGTAAAATCTGAATGTGTTTCTGTCACTTTTGTCAGTTCCATTCTGTCCAATTCTGCGATTATATTTTCAGTTATTGTTTTTTGTTTCTTTGCTATGCAAATCTCTGCGGGCCGTGTGAGATTTAATCCAGATGCTCTTCTGAAGTCAAGCGCTCTCCTCAAACCAGATTAGTTTCCTGAACCCGTGACGAATGCCTCGGCCGGGACTGTCAGAGATGACAGCTTATCAAATTCAGAAAAATTCATTCCATCCCAGATACAGCAGCGAATCATTATTGTGTTTGTTTGTGGGAATGTGTCTTTCAGCCGGAAGAAAATGTCCTTTTCTCAAGGATTGACAGAAACTGCTGCTGTCATCTGCACACGACAGGCCCAGACCGTCAGGATGGGAAACGAGCTTCTTAAGACATCATTTCTTTACTAATATCAGTATTCTTTCTCAGAACTGACCGTTCGCAAAGACCCGACCCCTTTAGTTACTGTTGCTATGTCCGACAAGCCACGCCCACTCTCACACACACACACCATGTTCTCACAGTGAAACACACATCGCGGAGCAGAGGACACTGACAACACACTGACACAGACCAGCTTACTTTTGATATGAAACAAAGTCTCAACTTTCAAATTTGGTCATTTTTTTACGAAAATTAAACAATAAATACCGTTTTGTGTCTCTTTAATGTGTCTGACAGATCACTCAGTTAAAGCGTCTCGTGATCCGATCTTCTCTTTTTCTAGTTCATTTATAGCATCAAATAAGCATGAATGAACATCAGAAGGAATGTTGTTTTAGCCGAGGAAAGACGTCAGTACGCTAACTCTCCTGACTGCTCTGTCGGACAAAAATGGCGGATTATGATTGGTCAGATCGCCTGTCAATCAAACTCCATGTTAAGGGTCAATATATCACAGTTGGAACTTTATAAATTGCAGTACAAATAAAAAAAAATTGTGAGATATAAACTCGGAATTGTGAGAAATAAAGTCGAAGTTGTGAGATATAAACTCGGAATTCCTATAATAAAGTCCAAATTATGAAATATAAACTCACAAAATTGTGATGATAAGGTCCGAATTGCAAATAAAATAAAATCTAACTGTAAGATATAAACTCGCTATTGCAAAAATAAAGCCCAAATTATGAAATATAAACTCGTAATTGTGAGAAAAAAGTCAGAATTATGAAATATAAACTCGCAATTGCAATAATAAAGTCCAAATTATGAAATATAAACTCGCAACTGTGATAATAATGTCAAATTATGAAATATAAACTCACAATTGCAATAATAAAGTCCAAATTATGAAATATAAACTCACAATTGCAATAATAAAGTCCAAATTATGAAATATAAACTCACAATTGCAATAATAAAGTCCAAATTATGAAATCTAAACTCGCAATTGTGATAATAATGTCAAATTATGAAATATAAACTCACAATTGCAATAATAAAGTCCAAATTATGAAATATAAACTCACAATTGCAATAATAAAGTCCAAATTATGAAATATAAACTCACAATTGTGATAATAAAGTCCAAATTATGAAATATAAAATCGCAACTGTGATAATAGTCCAAATTATGAAATATAAACTCGCAATTTTGATAATTAAGTCCAAGTTATGAGATATAAACTCGCAATTTTCAATAATAAAGTCCAAATTATGAAATATAAACTCACAATTGTGATAATAACGTCAAATTATGAAATATAAACTCACAATTGTGATAATAAAGTCCAAATTATGAAATATAAACTCGCAATCTTAATAATAGTCCAAATTATGAAATATAAACTCACAATTGTGATAATACTGTCAAAATTATGAAATATAAACTCACAATTGTGATGATAAAGTCCAAATTATGAAATATAAACTCGCAACTGTGATAATAACATCAAAATTATGAAATATAAACTCGCAACTGTGATAATAACATCAAAATTATGAAATATAAACTCGCAACTGTGATAATAACATCGAAATTATGAAATATAAACTCGCAATTGTGATAATAAAGTCCAAATTATAAAATATAAACTTGCAACTGTGATAATAACGTTGAAATTCTGAAATATAAACTCACAATTGTGATGATAAAGTCCAAATTATGAAATATATAGTTAGTTATATAAGTTGGACTGGGAAGAGCGGAGCTGCAACAATGGAGAATATGAGGGAAATAATCAACATTCAAGCAGGAAAACCTGTTCTAGTAGAGCCTGAAACTACATCAAGAGTTTATAAAAGGGCATAATAGGTCCTCTTTCAGGAATATGCATTGAATTGTGTGTGTGTGTGTGTGTGTGTGTGTGTGTGTGTGTGTGTGTGTGTGTGTGTGTGTGTGTGTGTGTGTGTGTGTTCAGGGCGCGTCCTCCAGTCTGGTGGTGAAGTTTGCAGACACTGATAAGGAACGAACCCTGCGCAGGATGCATCAGATGGCGGGTCAGCTCGGCATCTTCAGTCCCATGACCATCCAGTTCGGAGCATACGGAGCGTACACACACGCTGTGAGTCTCACACACACAGATTACCAGCAATTTCTATGGCAGGAACAAGCTTCCACACTCTAAAAATACACTGGGTTAAAAACCAGCCAAGTGCTTGATAAATATAGGACAGAACGCATTTTGGGTTCATTTTTCCCAGCAAATTGGGTTGTTTATTTAACCCAGCATACTGGGTTGATTCATTTTTACTATAGTACTAGCTTTTTTATTTTTTACTCGATACATGAATGAATGTTTACGGATTAACTTAAATCCTCTAAACTTTTAAAGAAAATACTCCACACAACCACTAGTTTGCATGATAATTCCTTAATTTTTTTAGCATATTTTACAGTATAGCATATTTTATATAGTTTCGAATACATATTGCATACCTTTAAGCTCATTTAACAAATATTAGAGGAAAAAATTAAAACATTTTTAAGTAATTCAAGTGTAATGGCCCAGTGTCTGTGGTCCCGTTTCCACTGTAACGGCGCTGGATCTCGTGCCGGAGCTCGTGTCGTGTTCAGCGGGGAAACCTCTAACTTCAGACGCCGCCCTGCGTTTCACTCAGGTGAAAAGACCGAAGCGACACTCGTTTAGGTGACTCACATCGCGCCCCTGTATGTTGCTTTGCATACAATTAAACGATATATGGCACAATAACGTATTTATAGATCAAATAAAATGTACACAAACCTGTATTTTACCGAAGACATGCACCATTTTGACAGACTGCACTGCTCTCTCCTGAAGATTATGCAAAAAGCCTGCGGTACGTAACTCAACCCCTGGGTTGTTACGTCTGACTCAGGATCTGGGTAACACAAAAACTACCCAAACACTGGGTTGTTACGTCTGACTCAGGAGCTGGGTAACACAAAAACTACCCAAACACTTTGTTACAATCTGTTACCCAGATCCTGAATCAGACGTACAGTAACAATCCAGTGTTTGGGTAGTTTTTGTGTTACCCAGCTCCTGAGTCAGACGTAACAACCCAGTGTTTGGGTAGTTTTTGTGTTACCCAGATCCTGAGTCAGACGTAACAACCCAGTGTTTGGGTAGTTTTTGTGTTACCCAGATCCTGAGTCAGACGTAACAACCCAAACTACCCAAACACTGGGTTGTTACGTTTGACCCAGGCGCTGGGTAACATGAAATTTACCCAAACACTGGGTTGTTACATCTGACTCATGAGCTGGGTAAAACAAAAACTACCCAAACACTGGGTTGTTACGTCTGACCCAGTTGCTTTGTAACACAAAAACTACCCAAACACTGGAATAATTACCCCAAAAAATTTACCCAAAAGGCTCAACCCAGGTTTTGGTTAGAAAAAATAACCCAATATTTTTTAGAGTGCTAGATATTTTAGACTCATTACATGCAAAGTGAGATATTTCAAGCCTTTATTTGTTATGAGTTTGATGATTATGGCTTGAAAACCTTTTTACAATATTCTAATTTTGAATTTGGGGTTTTCATAATCCATAATCATCAACATTATGACAAATAAAGGCTTGAAATATCTCACTTTGCATGTAATGAGTCTATATAATATATTAGTTTCACCTTTTAAGTTGAATTACTGAAATAAATGAACTTTTGCACGATATTCAAATTTTTCGAGTTTGACCTGTATTTGTATAAATCTGTGTGTGTGTGTGTGTGTGTGTGTGTGTGTGTGCAGCAGGTGATGCAGCAGCAGGCGGCGCTCATGGCAGCGTCTCAGGGCTCGTATCTGAACCCCATATCTGCCCTCGCCGCCGCTCAGATGCAGCAAATGGCAGCTTTCAACGTCAACGGCCTCGTGGCTGCGCCGATGACACCGTCTTCAGGTACCACACACACACACACACACACACAAATAAAGCTTTAATTAAAGTAGGCAGCAGGATCAATCGCTCCGCTCTCGCAGGAAACAGGTTTCATCAGTTCGGCTCTCGAGAGCAACAAGTGTTCGTCTCAGCCGGTAATCTCACTGTTGTTTGTCACACAAGGGTTTTTTGTTTTCATCTTTTTCAACTTCTTTCTATTGCATTCACGTTCCCAAACAGAAGCTCTTACAAAACCTACAGCGCTGACAGCATTTCACAAAACATTAAATGTATCATTGACAAAGATCATCCCATAATGCATTTAAAATTAGCTCAGTGAACAATAAAATATATTTCATTCCATATTGAAAAATATTGATCAATCTTATTATACCAAATTTTTGTTTGTGCTGTGTACTATGGAGGTTGGTAATATTTTTTGTAAGATTTTTTTTTTCTTAAATGTTTTTTCCACTATTTAGCATTTTCTCTCAAACATGCTTTTTGATCTCATCCTACCGCTTTTATTAGATTTTCTAATATCTTTATTGTTATTTAAAGCTTTTTAATGCACTAATTTGTGTAACTCAATGAATTTGACAAGGACGCCGAACAGGAAGTGACGTCATATTGACATATTCACAGGAAACACGTCATTGCCGTTGATTTTTTTTTAAAGAAATTAATACTTTTGTCCATCATGGATGCATTAAATTGATGTATGGATGCATTAAAACAAAAATAACATTAAAGACATTTATAATGTTACAAAAGATTCTTTTTCAAATAAATGCTGTTCTTTTGAACTTTCTATTCATCAAATAATCCTAAAAAATCATGGTTTCCTAAAGAATCTGAAGCAGCACAGCTGTTTTCAACACTGATAACAATCATAAATGTTTCTTGAGCATCAGATCCTCATATTAGAGTGATTTCTGAAGGATCATGTGACACTGAAGACTGGAGTAATGATGCTGAAAATTCAGCTTTGATCACAGGAATAAATTACACTTTACTGTATATTCACATAGCAAACAGCTTATTTACATTGGAATAATATTTTGTGATTTTTACTGTATTTTTAATTAAATAAATTCAGGTCTGATCACAGGAATAAATTACACTTTACTATATTTTCACATAGTAAACAGTTATTTTAAATTGTAAAAATATCTCACATTTTTCTCTATTTTTGATCAAATAAATGCAGCCCAGAAGACACTTCTTTTTTTAAAACAAAAATTGCACCAAGCCCAAACTTCTGCCCAATAGTAATGCGGTTCCGTCTTATTAGGATGCTGTCCTTGTAGTGTCCTGTCAGTAGGTGTGAAACAGAGTGAGTGTGTCTTCTGTCAATCACAGTCTCTCAGTAAAACACCAGGTGTGATGGGAAATGATCCGTCTCAGTGTGAGGATGAACCCGGGAACACGGCCAATCTGATGCCTTTGACCAGAGTCCTTGACTGAAGAATACAGAAGTGAAGATTTGTGACGGATAATCCCAGACCCCCGTTTGACCCCCGTCTCTCTCTCACACACACACACACTCCTGATGTGTCTTTGACCGTCCAGCTACAAAAGCCCGCTGACACTTCAGACGAAGGGTCACGAGGAATTAATTAAAGCGCTTCCTCTCCCTCTCGTCTGTCAGTTTTCCCGCTTTGATAATCCGTGATGTGGACACACACTCTTGTTACCCGTCAGCTTTAATCTGCCACGACTGAAATGCCCTTGGAGGAAAGCCGAAAGAAGTTGAGCGATCAGTGTCAGGAGGGCAGCGAAGAGACGTGTCTGTGACCGCAGACAAACACTTATTAATGCTTTGACTCGACCTCCTGCATCCAGTCAAACATTCAGTCCTACAGCGCTTCATAACTTCATCGAATATGAGACAAACTCCGCTGTAAAGCAGACAATACTGTGATTATTGTGATCGTGTCAGAGTCAAAATATTCAGTGTTGTCATGAGATGATGTTCAGAAACCCAACCAAACCATCTCGAGTACTATAAACTATGAGCCTGCACTGCTTAATAGCTGATTTGTCTTTATTTCATAATTGATGAATTTTGCAATATAGACACAATTATTGAGCTAAACCGAATCAACATTGAACTGACTCAAAATCTGTAGAGCTGAATTGAACATTTATAGGTAACACTTTATTTTAATGTCCTTGTTAGACCCTAACCCTATAGTAAGTACATGTAGTTCATTAATATTACTCAGAACTTTAATATTTACTTACACTGTAACAATGACACCTTAAAATAAAGTGTAACCCTTTATTTAAAGGTGTCTGTGTTACAGTAGTTAAATAATATTACTCGGTACTTAAATGTACTCTATATAAGGACACCTTAAAATAAAGTGTAACCCTTTTGTACATTATAGCTGAATTTGATGAGCTTTACACAGTTATTGAACTGAACTGAACTGGTTTGTTCAGTGTTGCTTGTTAATTGTGTGTGTGTGTGTGTGTGTGTGTGTGTGTGTGTGTGTGTGTGTGTGTGTGTGTGTGTGTGTGTGTGTGTGTGTGTGTGTGTGTGTGTGTGTGTGTGTGTGTGTGTGTGTGGTGTTCTTAGGCACCAGCACTCCACCAGGCATCAGTGCCGGCGCGGTGCCCAGCATGGCAGCTTCCATCGGGGTCAACGGCTTCAGCGCCCTCCCTCACCAAACCAACGGACAGCCCTCCTCCGAAGCCATCTACACCAATGGCATCCATCCGTACCCAGGTAACAACACACACTCGTACGCAGGTAACAACACACACTCGTACACGTTACACCGCACACTCATACCCAGGTAACACCACACACTCGTACCAAGGTAACACCACACACTCGTACCCAGGTAACACCACACACTCGTACCCAGGTAACACCACACACTCGTACCCAGGTAACACCACACACTCGTACCCAGGTAACAACACACACTCGTACACGTTACACCTCACACTCATACCCAGGTAACACCACACACTCGTACCAAGGTAACACCACACACTCGTACCCAGGTAACACCACACACTCGTACCCAGGTAACACCACACACTCGTACCCAGGTAACACCACACACTCGTACCCAGGTAACAACACACACTCGTACACGTTACACCTCACACTCATACCCAGGTAACACCACACACTCGTACCAAGGTAACACCACACACTCGTACCCAGGTTACACCACACACTCATACCCAGGTAACACCACACACTCGTACCCAGGTAACACCACACACTCGTACCCAGGTAACACCACACACTCGTACCCAGGTAACAACACACACTCGTACCCATGTTACACCACACACTCATACCCAGGTAACACCACACACTCGTACCCAGGTAACACCACACACTCGTACACATGTTACACCGCACACTCATACCCAGGTAACACCACACACTCGTACCAAGGTAACACCGCACACTCGTACCCATGTTACACCGCACACTCGTACCCAGGTTACACCGCACACTCGTACCCAGGTTACACCGCACACGCGTACCAAGGTAACACCGCACACTCGTACCCAGGTTACACCGCACACTCGTACCCAGGTTACACCGCACACGCGTACCCAGGTTACACCGCACACTCGTACCCATGTTACACAGCACACTCATACCTAGGTAACACCACACACTCGTACCCAGGTAACAACACACACTCGTACCCATGTTACACCGCACACTCATACCCAGGTAACACCACACACTCGTACCCAGGTAACACCACACACTCGTACCCAGGTAACACCGCACACTCGTACCCAGGTTACACCGCACACTCGTACCCATGTTACACAGCACACTCATACCTAGGTAACACCACACACTCGTAACCAGGTAACACCACACACTCGTACCCAGGTAACAACACACACTCATACCCAGGTAACACCACACACTCGTACCAAGGTAACACCGCACACTCGTACCCATGTTACACCGCACACTCGTACCCAGGTTACACCGCACACGCGTACCCATGTTACACAGAACACTCATTCCCAGGTAACACCACACACTCGTACCCAGGTAACACCACACACTCGTACCCAGGTAACAACACACACTCGTACCCATGTTACACCGCACACTCGTACCCAGGTTACACCGCACACTCTTACCCAGGTTACACCGCACACTCGTACCCATGTTACACCGCACACTCGTACCCAGGTTACACCGCACACTCGTACCCAGGTTACACCACACACTCGTACCCAGGTAACAACACACACTCGTACCCATGTTACACTGCACACTCATACCCAGGTAACACCACACACTCGTACCCAGGTAACACCACACACTCGTACCCAGGTAACACCACACACTCGTACCCAGGTAACAACACACACTCGTACCCATGTTACACCACACACTCATACCCAGGTAACACCACACACTCGTACCCAGGTAACACCACACACTCGTACCCAGGTAACACCACACACTCGTACACATGTTACACCGCACACTCATACCCAGGTAACACCACACACTCGTACCAAGGTAACACCGCACACTCATACCCAGGTAACACCGCACACTCGTACCCAGGTAACACCGCACACTCGTACCCAGGTAACACCGCACACTCGTACCCAGGTAACACCGCACACTCGTACCCAGGTTACACCGCACACTCTTACCCAGGTAACACCGCACACTCGTACCCAGGTAACACCGCACACTCGTACCCAGGTAACACCGCACACGCGTACCCAGGTTACACCGCACACTCGTACCCATGTTACACAGCACACTCATACCTAGGTAACACCACACACTCGTACCCAGGTAACAACACACACTCGTACCCATGTTACACCGCACACTCATACCTAGGTAACACCACACACTCGTACCCATGTTACACAGCACACTCATACCTAGGTAACACCACACACTCGTACCCAGGTAACACCACACACTCGTACCCAGGTAACAACACACACTCATACCCAGGTAACACCACACACTCGTACCAAGGTAACACCGCACACTCGTACCCATGTTACACCGCACACTCGTACCCAGGTTACACCGCACACTCGTACCCAGGTTACACCGCACACGCGTACCCATGTTACACAGCACACTCATTCCCAGGTAACACCACACACTCGTACCCAGGTAACACCACACACTCGTACCCAGGTAACAACACACACTCGTACCCATGTTACACCGCACACTCGTACCCAGGTTACACCGCACACTCTTACCCAGGTTACACCGCACACTCGTACCCATGTTACACCGCACACTCGTACCCAGGTTACACCGCACACTCGTACCCAGGTTACACCACACACTCGTACCCAGGTAACAACACACACTCGTACCCATGTTACACCGCACACTCATACCCAGGTAACACCACACACTCGTACCCAGGTAACACCACACACTCGTACCCAGGTAACACCACACACTCGTACCCAGGTAACACCGCACACTCGTACCCAGGTAACACCACACACTCGTACCCAGGTAACAACACACACTCGTACCCATGTTACACCACACACTCATACCCAGGTAACACCACACACTCGTACACATGTTACACCACACACTCGTACCCAGGTAACAACACACACTCGTACCCATGTTACACCGCACACTCATACCCAGGTAACACCACACACTCGTACCCAGGTAACACCGCACACTCGTACCCAGGTAACACCACACACTCGTACCCAGGTTACACCACATACTCGCGTTAGCCGCATGTGTCGTGTTTCAGCGTTTTCACAGATTCACGTTTTTAATGTTTACGCGGAGTAATCAGCCTATCTGAGCTGTTTTGACACATTGAGCTGTATTAGTTCTCACGTGGGTGACACGGGTTCAAGTCTGGCCTGAGACGGGTCTCTCTTTTAATTATATTTGCCTACGGTTTAATGAGTAATACAGATATTCTACAGTAGTTATGATTATTTTAGTTATTCCTAATCTGTTTAAAATGAATGTGGAAAGAAAGAATGTGGTTGAATAATTTATATTTATATTTAAGAAAGTAAATAAGAAATTTGAGTAATTTTATTTAGAAAATTAATTGAGGAAAATGCAATAATATTATATATGATGATATTTAATGTGCGTGTGTGTGTGTCTCTCTGTGTGTCTCTGTGTGTGTGTGTGTGTGTGTGTGTGTGTGTCTACAGCACAAAGCCCGACGGTTACAGACCCTCTCCAGCAGGCCTATGCCGGTGTGCAACACTATGCAGGTGATTCTCTGTCCTTTATGTCTGTCTTTCTATGAAGCGCTGATAACAGCACTCACACACACACACACACACTCACACACTGGATCACTCCTCATATGACTGCTGAAACACCCTGCATTATGATAGCCTGAACTTTCCAATCAATCGTCTGCTACATTGTCATCATGTGACCTCATTACGTTGCATGTAGTTTCCAGGATTATAGAAATAAATGTGGTTATTTAGCATTTTTATTCAGTCTGGCTGATCAAACAATGTGTCACTTATGTTTCATCCGTCACACTTGCAGTGCATTGCATTGTGGGATGCAGGTGATAATAACCTTACAGCAAACAGCAGTGTGTGAATTGAACCCTCTGTTAATACAGATGTAGATGATTGAGTGTGTGAAGCAGAGTAAAGATGAGCTTTATTCATGTATTCAGTGTTAAATCATTAACTGTCTCTCTCGCTCTCGGTTACAGCAGCCTATCCTGCCGCGTACGCGCCGATTAGCCAGGCGTTTCCCCAGCAACCAGCCATCATCCCCCAGCAACAGCGGGAAGGTGAGTGAGACTCCGCCCACTCCTGGTAAAAGCTGCTAATTGCTCTGAGAGATGGGCGGAAAATTCATAATAAATAATGAAAATGAACAAGGACAGAAATCATCAGAGCTTCATCCAAAATACGAACGAGCGTCTGTATCTGTATTAATATCTCATGTGGCATGTTTTAAAATATTTTCTGCCACTATAACATTTCTGGTGTCTTAGACCTTAATGAAAGAGTTTGTCAAGATAAATTACAGTTTTAGTTTACAGGTTTCGTTCTGACTGAAAGTCTGTGTATTGTATTCCTCATTGTGCTCTCTGTAAATGTGCAGCGCTCTCTTGGGAAAAGCGCTCAATTAAATTGTGTCCCAGAAATTAATTTGAAGTTGCTCACAGTCGTGGTTATGAGTTATGAAGGAGTTTTGAAGTATTTCATTTTATTGTTGTTTGCTGAAGTTGATCCTTAAACTGCAGAGTGGATCTCTACGGGACAAACGACAGAAACCAAGTCTGTTTCCTAAGAGTTTTGTTTTATTTGACGGTTTTTGTCTTTTCTTTTAATTTAATTGACTTTAATATATTTTATTTTATTATTTAAATTTTTGTTTTCTCTTTTGTTACATGTGATTTGATTTGAATATACATTTTATTATTTTTTATTATTTGTCTTTTGTTTATTTTATGTGATTTTAGTGTATTTTAATTTGTTTTGTTTTGTTTTACTTAATTAGATTTTTTCATTTTTTTCATTTTATGTTTTGTCTTTTGTTTCATTTTATATGATTTTAATATATATAATTTTTTATTAATTTTTTAACCTTTTTTAATCGATTTGATTTTAATATTAATTCATTTATTTCATTATAACTTAATTTTTTTGTCTTTTGTTTTAATTGATTTGATTTTAATTTTTGTATTATTTAATTTTATGTTTTGTCTTGTTTTACTTGATTTGTTTTTTTCCATATGTCTTTTTTCATTTTATGTTTTGTCTTTTGTTTCATCTTTTGTGATTTTAATATATTTTAATTTGTTTTGTTTTATATTTTATTTTAATATTATTTTTATTTTATGTTTTATTTTATTTTAACATATTTAAGTAGTTTTGTCTTGTTTTAATTGATTTGATTTTAATATTAATTCATTTATTTTAATATAACTATATTTTGTGTCTTGTTTTGTTTTATTTTAATTGATTTTAATATATATATATATTTTTTTTTTCCAATTTTTTTTTTTTTTCAATTTATCATTTAATTGTATGTTTTGTCTGTTGAATTATTTAATTTTAATATTATTCTTTAGTTAGTTTTATATGTTATTTGATTTGATATTTAATTTTGTTTAGTTTTTTACGTTTTGTCTTTTATTTTATATGATTTTAATATTAAAATGGATATAGTTTAGTTCTATCTCGTCTTTTATGTTGTTGTTTTCCTCAATCAGCCCTGTCTTAATCTCCCGTCCTCGTCGTGCCGGTAAAGCGAGAGTCAGATCCTGACGAGCACCAGGAGACACTGAGGAATTATTTATGTTTATACAATTTTCCCAAATGCCGCACCACCTTTGGAAGTGTCTGGATGACTTCAAATCTCATATCAATGTTTAATCAAATCTCCGTTTAACAACGTCTGAATCCTTTGCCAGATCACAGGCTGAAAACAGGTGCAACAGATCAATTTACTCGCAGATCCTCCTCTGAATATGCATCTGCATGCGCGCCGCACGGCCTTCTGGGTACGGGTGTGTGTGAAATCTCGTTCTGTGTCTCCCCTTGCAGGACCGGAGGGCTGTAACCTGTTTATTTACCACCTGCCGCAGGAGTTCGGGGACGCGGAGCTCATGCAGATGTTTCTGCCCTTCGGCAACGTCATTTCTGCCAAAGTCTTCGTGGATCGGGCCACCAATCAGAGCAAGTGTTTCGGTGAGTTCCCACAATGCTCTAGCCCAGGGCTATTCAGTCAGCTTCATTCGAGGCCCGGATTATTACATCGAGAAGTTGAGGTGGGCCGGTGGGTTTAGCTGATTTATTGAAACATTATTTAACTATATATAATATATTCTGACAGTAGCTATGTTTCCATCCACTTGTCAATCGAATCATCTGAAGTTCGGTAAAAAAACTCATGCGAATTAAGCTGGTGAAAGTGTGTTTCCATCCAACGGCTTTAAAGCGAATAAAAACCTGTGCGTAATGACGTCACATGCTGTTTTGCGATCAAATTGGTATATCGAATTGATTTGAGACATTTTAAGGTGTTTCCATTCATTTTCGCGCTGAATCGCACAACATTCAAGCAAACATTTGCGAACAAAGTTTTGCTGGACAAAATGGATGGCGCATCTGCCAACAAATGATCAATATTGCAAGTTGTAGCCTAGTGCTTAAGTGCCAGCTGATAGCGACATATGTAAGGGATGATGTATAGCGAGGCGGTTGTTAGCCTGAAGGGGGTTGTCTACATCCCGCTTATTACATGGCTAACGTTACCTACCAAATAAATAAATAATTTGACACAAAATATTGATTTAAAAAGGAGTTTATTGATTTAAAAACGATTGTACTCCTTCCGCTAAAGAAAATAGTCCGTTCCGTCTCTGAACTGCGTCCATGGCAACGCTGTTTTTCATGGCAACGGTGTGTTATACTTAGCAGCTGTCTGTTTTCAAGAAATAACACACAGCATTCTACATTAGAATTCAACCAAGCCATGTAATAACAAGCTATAATAAGAAAACAACGACGGTATCAACACTGCTATGATGATGCAGATGCACGTAAATGCCTGTGGTGTGGGAACGACAGCGCTCCAAACAGTTCTGGGAGATCGTGGTTCAGAGACACCTCACGGAAACCCTTTGGTTGAAGCATTTTTGTGCTTTGTCCACTTACATCTGTCTTTGTTGACACCGGCCATGTGTGCGCAAAGCCGCAAACAGAGCGGAAATACTGGGCGGAAATGAACAAACTTCTTCTTCTATGTTTTGTGGCGTGTTGCAACCATAAAAGGACCTAAAACTTAATCGCAATTCATTATTTATTCGGCAAATAACGTTTCCATCAGCGTTTATCGCATAAGCCGTATATCGATCAAGATAAAATCCGATGAGACCGAACGTATTTCATTTGAGTCGATATTCATGAAATTCAAGCGAATTTTACTGTTTCCATAAGGCATTTTTCATTCGATATCACTTAATTCGGATAAAAACGTGTCGATGGAAACATAGCTACTCACTACCACTGTATAAAACATGCCTAAACACAGAACACACACACACACGCTCACTCTGTCACATACTCTCACACACACACACAAACACACTCACTCTCTCTCTCACACACACACACACTCACTTACACACTCAGAGTTTAAGAGTTCATAAGTGTGTGAATTCATGAGTTTATGAGTGTGTGAATTCATGAGTTTATGAGTGTGGGAATTCATGAGTTTATGAGTGTGTGAATTTATGAGTTTATGAGTGTGAATTCATGAGTTTGAGTGTGAATTCATGAGTTTATGAGTGTGTGAATTCATGAGTTTATGAGTGTGGGAATTCATGAGTTTATGAGTGTGTGAATTTATGAGTTTATGAGTGTGAATTCATGAGTTTGAGTGTGAATTCATGAGTTCATGAGTTTATGAGTGTGTGAATTCATGAGTTTATGAGTGTGGGAATTCATGAGTTTATGAGTGTGTGAATTTATGAGTTTATGAGTGTGAATTCATGAGTTTATGAGTGTATGAATTCTTTTTTTTTTGAGTGTGTGAATTCATGAGTTTATGAGTGTGTGAATTTATGAGTTTATGAGTGTGTGAATTCATGAGTTTAAGAGTGTGTGAATTCATGAGTTTATGAGTGTGTGAATTCATGAGTTTAAGAGTGTGTGAATTCATGAGTTTGAGTGTGAATTCATGAGTTTATGAGTGTGTGAATTCATGAGTTTGAGTGTGAATTCATGAGTTCATGAGTTTATGAGTGTATGAATTCAAATTCAGGAGTTTAAGAGTGTGTGAATTCATGAGTTTATGAGTGTGTGAATTCATGAGTTTATGAGTGTATGAATTCATGAGTGTATGAGTGTGTGAATTCATGAGTTTATGAGTGTGAATTCATGAGTTTATGAGTGTATGAGTTTATGAGTGTGTGAATTCATGAGTTTATGAGTGTGTGAATTCATGAGTTTATGAGTGTGTGAATTCATGACTTTGAGTGTGAATTCATGAGTTTATGAGTGTATGAATTCGAATTCATGAGTTTATGAGTGTGTGAATTCATGAGTTTATGAGTGTGTGAATTCATGAGTTTATGAGTGTTTGAATTCATGAGTTTATGAGTGTGTGAATTCATGAGTTTATGAGTGTGTGAATTTATGAGTTTATGAGTGTGTGAATTCATGAGTTTATGAGTGTGTGAATTTATGAGTTTATGAGTGGGTGAATTTATGAGTGTGTGAATTCATGAGTTTATGAGTGTGTGTATTCATGAGTTTATGAGTGTGTGAATTCATGAGTTTATGAGTGTGTGAATTTATGAGTTTATGAGTGTGTGAATTCATGAGTTTAAGAGTGTGTGAATTCATGAGTTTAAGAGTGTGTGAATTCATGAGTTTGAGTGTGAAATCATGAGTTTATGAGTGTATGAATTCGAATTCATGAGTTTAAGAGTGTGTGAATTCATGAGTTTATGAGTGTGTGAATTCATGAGTTTATGAGTGTATGAATTCATGAGTGTATGAGTGTGTGAATTCATGAGTTTATGAGTGTGAATTCATGAGTTTATGAGTGTATGAGTTTATGAGTGTGTGAATTCATGAGTTTATGAGTGTGTGAATTCATGAGTTTATGAGTGTGTGAATTCATGAGTTTAAGAGTGTGTGAATTCATGAGTTTAAGAGTGTGTGAATTCATGAGTTTATGAGTGTGTGAATTTATGAGTTTATGAGTGTGTGAATTCATGAGTTTATGAGTGTGTGAATTCATGAGTTTATGAGTGTGTGAATTTATGAGTTTATGAATGTGAATTCATGAGTTTATGAGTGTGTGAATTTATGAGTTTATGAGTGTGTGAATTCATGAGTTTATGGGTGTGAATTTATGAGTTTATGAGTGTGAATTCATGAGTTTATGAGTGTGTGAATTTTTGAGTTTATGAGTGTGAATTCATGAGTTTATGAGTGTATGAATTCATGAGTTTATGAGTGTGTGAATTCATGAGTTTATGAGTGTGTGAATTTATGAGTTTATGAGTGTGTGAATTTATGAGTTTATGAGTGTGTGAATTCATGAGTTTATGAGTGTGTGAATTCATGAGTTTATGAGTGTGTGAATTCATGAGTGTATGAATTCATGAGTTTATGAGTGTGTGAATTCATGAGTTTATGAGTGTGTGAATTTATGAGTTTATGAGTGTGAATTCATGAGTTTGAGTGTGAATTCATGAGTTTATGAGTGTATGAATTCGAATTCATGAGTTTAAGAGTGTGTGAATTCATGAGTTTATGAGTGTGTGAATTCATGAGTTTATGAGTGTATGAATTCATGACTGTATGAGTGTGTGAATTCATGAGTTTATGAGTGTGAATTCATGAGTTTATGAGTGTGTGAATTCATGAGTTTGTGAGTGTGTGAATTCATGAGTTTGAGTGTGAATTCATGAGTTTATGAGTGTATGAATTCGAATTCATGAGTTTATGAGTGTGTGAATTCATGAGTTTATGAGTGTGTGAATTCATGAGTTTATGAGTGTGTGAATTCATGAGTTTATGAGTGTGTGAATTCATGAGTTTATGAGTGTGGTAATTTATGAGTTTATGAGTGTGTGAATTCATGAGTTTATGAGTGTGTGAATTTATGAGTTTATGAGTGGGTGAATTCATGAGTTTATGAGTGTGTGAATTCATGAGTTTATGAGTGTGTGAATTCATGAGTTTATGAGTGTGTGAATTCATGAGTTTATGAGTGTGTGAATTCATGAGTTTATGAGTGTGTGAATTCATGAGTTTAAGAGTGTGTGAATTCATGAGTTTATGAGTGTGTGAATTCATGAGTTTAAGAGTGTGTGAATTCATGAGTTTGAGTGTGAATTCATGAGTTTATGAGTGTATGAATTCGAATTCATGAGTTTAAGAGTGTGTGAATTCATGAGTTTATGAGTGTGTGAATTCATGAGTTTATGAGTGTATGAATTCATGAGTGTATGAGTGTGTGAATTCATGAGTTTATGAGTGTGAATTCATGAGTTTATGAGTGTATGAGTTTATGAGTGTATGAATTCATGAGTTTATGAGTGTGAATTCATGAGTTTATGAGTGTGTGAATTCATGAGTTTAAGAGTGTGTGAATTCATGAGTTTATGAGTGTGTGAATTTATGAGTTTATGAGTGTGTGAATTCATGAGTTTATGAGTGTGTGAATTTATGAGTTTATGAGTGTGAATTCATGAGTTTATGAGTGTGTGAATTTATGAGTTTATGTGTGTGAATTCATGAGTTTATGAGTGTGAATTTATGAGTTTATGAGTGTGAATTCATGAGTTTATGAGTGTGTGAATTTTTGAGTTTGAGTGTGAATTCATGAGTTTATGAGTGTATGAATTCATGAGTTTATGAGTGTGTGAATTCATGAGTTTATGAGTGTGTGAATTTATGAGTTTATGAGTGTGAATTCATGAGTTTATGAGTGTGTGAATTTTTGAGTTTATGAGTGTGAATTCATGAGTTTATGAGTGTATGAATTCATGAGTTTATGAGTGTGTGAATTCATGAGTTTATGAGTGTGTGAATTTATGAGTTTATGAGTGTGTGAATTTATGAGTTTATGAGTGTGTGAATTCATGAGTTTATGAGTGTGTGAATTCATGAGTTTATGAGTGTGTGAATTCATGAGTGTATGAATTCATGAGTTTATGAGTGTGTGAATTCATGAGTTTATGAGTGTGTGAATTTATGAGTTTATGAGTGTGAATTCATGAGTTTGAGTGTGAATTCATGAGTTTATGAGTGTATGAATTCGAATTCATGAGTTTAAGAGTGTGTGAATTCATGAGTTTATGAGTGTGTGAATTCATGAGTTTATGAGTGTATGAATTCATGACTGTATGAGTGTGTGAATTCATGAGTTTATGAGTGTGAATTCATGAGTTTATGAGTGTGTGAATTCATGAGTTTGTGAGTGTGTGAATTCATGAGTTTGAGTGTGAATTCATGAGTTTATGAGTGTATGAATTCGAATTCATGAGTTTATGAGTGTGTGAATTCATGAGTTTATGAGTGTGTGAATTCATGAGTTTATGAGTGTGTGAATTCATGAGTTTATGAGTGTGTGAATTCATGAGTTTATGAGTGTGGTAATTTATGAGTTTATGAGTGTGTGAATTCATGAGTTTATGAGTGTGTGAATTTATGAGTTTATGAGTGGGTGAATTCATGAGTTTATGAGTGTGTGAATTCATGAGTTTATGAGTGTGTGAATTCATGAGTTTATGAGTGTGTGAATTCATGAGTTTATGAGTGTGTGAATTCATGAGTTTATGAGTGTGTGAATTCATGAGTTTAAGAGTGTGTGAATTCATGAGTTTATGAGTGTGTGAATTCATGAGTTTAAGAGTGTGTGAATTCATGAGTTTGAGTGTGAATTCATGAGTTTATGAGTGTATGAATTCGAATTCATGAGTTTAAGAGTGTGTGAATTCATGAGTTTATGAGTGTGTGAATTCATGAGTTTATGAGTGTATGAATTCATGAGTGTATGAGTGTGTGAATTCATGAGTTTATGAGTGTGAATTCATGAGTTTATGAGTGTATGAGTTTATGAGTGTATGAATTCATGAGTTTATGAGTGTGAATTCATGAGTTTATGAGTGTGTGAATTCATGAGTTTAAGAGTGTGTGAATTCATGAGTTTATGAGTGTGTGAATTTATGAGTTTATGAGTGTGTGAATTCATGAGTTTATGAGTGTGTGAATTTATGAGTTTATGAGTGTGAATTCATGAGTTTATGAGTGTGTGAATTTATGAGTTTATGTGTGTGAATTCATGAGTTTATGAGTGTGAATTTATGAGTTTATGAGTGTGAATTCATGAGTTTATGAGTGTGTGAATTTTTGAGTTTGAGTGTGAATTCATGAGTTTATGAGTGTATGAATTCATGAGTTTATGAGTGTGTGAATTCATGAGTTTATGAGTGTGTGAATTTATGAGTTTATGAGTGTGTGAATTTATGAGTTTATGAGTGTGTGAATTCATGAGTTTATGAGTGTGTGAATTCATGAGTTTATGAGTGTGTGAATTCATGAGTGTATGAATTCATGAGTTTATGAGTGTGTGAATTCATGAGTTTATGAGTGTGTGAATTTATGAGTTTATGAGTGTGAATTCATGAGTTTAAGAGTGTGAATTCATGAGTTTGAGTGTTTGAATTCATGATATATGAGTGTGTGAATTCATGAGTTTATGAGTGTATGAATTCATGAGTTTATGAGTGTGTGAATTCATGAGTTTATGAGTGTGTGAATTCATGAGTTTATGAGTGTATGAATTCATGAGTTTATGAGTGTGTGAATTCATGAGTTTATGAGTGTGTGAATTCATGAGTGTATGAATTCATGAGTTTATGAGTGTGAAGTCATGAGTTTGAGTGTGAATTCATGAGTTTATGAGTGTATGAATTCGAATTCATGAGTTTATGAGTGTATGAATTCATGAGTTTATGAGTGTGTGAATTCATGAGTTTATGAGTGTGTGAATTTATGAGTTTATGAGTGTGTGAATTTATGAGTTTATGAGTGTGAATTCATGAGTTTGAGTGTGAATTCATGAGTTTATGAGTGTGTGAATTCATGAGTTTATGAGTGCGTGAATTCATGAGTTTATGAGTGTGTGAATTCATGAGTTTATGAGTGTGTGAATTTATGAGTTTATGAGTGTGAATTCATGAGTTTAAGAGTGTGAATTCATGAGTTTATGAGTGTTTGGATTCATGAGTTTATATGTGTGTGAATTCATGAGTTTATGAGTGTATGAATTCATGAGTTTATGAGTGTGTGAATTCATGAGTTTATGAGTGTGTGAATTCATGACTGTATGAATTCATGAGTTTATGAGTGTGAATTCATGAGTTTGAGTGTGAATTCATGAGTTCATGAGTTTATGAGTGTATGAATTCGAATTCATGAGTTTATGAGTGTATGAATTCATGAGTTTATGAGTGTGTGAATTCATGAGTTTATGAGTGTGTGAATTTATGAGTTTATGAGTGTGTGAATTTATGAGTTTATGAGTGTGAATTCATGAGTTTGAGTGTGAATTCATGAGTTTATGAGTGTGTCAATTCATGAGTTTATGAGTGCGTGAATTCATGAGTTTATGAGTGTGTGAATTCATGAGTTTATGAGTGTGTGAATTTATGAGTTTATGAGTGTATGAATTCGAATTCATGAGTTTAAGAGTGTGTGAATTCATGAGTTTATGAGTGTGTGAATTCATGAGTTTATGAGTGTGTGAATTTATGAGTTTATGAGTGTGTGAATTTATGAGTTTATGAGTGTGAATTCATGAGTTTGAGTGTGAATTCATGAGTTTATGAGTGTGTCAATTCATGAGTTTATGAGTGCGTGAATTCATGAGTTTATGAGTGTGTGAATTCATGAGTTTATGAGTGTGTGAATTTATGAGTTTATGAGTGTGAATTCATGAGTTTAAGAGTGTGAATTCATGAGTTTATGAGTGTTTGGATTCATGAGTTTATATGTGTGTGAATTCATGAGTTTATGAGTGTATGAATTCATGAGTTTATGAGTGTGTGAATTCATGAGTTTATGAGTGTGTGAATTCATGACTGTATGAATTCATTAGTTTATGAGTGTGAATTCATGAGTTTGAGTGTGAATTCATGAGTTCATGAGTTTATGAGTGTATGAATTCGAATTCATGAGTTTATGAGTGTATGAATTCATGAGTTTATGAGTGTGTGAATTCATGAGTTTATGAGTGTGTGAATTTATGAGTTTATGAGTGTGTGAATTTATGAGTTTATGAGTGTGAATTCATGAGTTTGAGTGTGAATTCATGAGTTTATGAGTGTGTCAATTCATGAGTTTATGAGTGCGTGAATTCATGAGTTTATGAGTGTGTGAATTCATGAGTTTATGAGTGTGTGAATTTATGAGTTTATGAGTGTATGAATTCGAATTCATGAGTTTAAGAGTGTGTGAATTCATGAGTTTATGAGTGTGTGAATTCATGAGTTTATGAGTGTGTGAATTCATGAGTTTATGAGTGTTTGAATTCATGAGTTTATGAGTGTGTGAATTCATGAGTTTATGAGTGTATGAATTCATGAGTTTATGAGTGTGTGAATTCATGAGTTTATTATTGTGTGAATTTATGAGTTTATGAGTGTGAATTCATGAGTTTGAGTGTGAATTCATGAGTTTATGAGTGTATGAATTCGAACTCATGAGTTTAAGAGTGTGTGAATTCATGAGTGTATGAATTCATGAGTTTATGAGTGTGTGTGAATTCATGAGTTTATGAGTGTGTGAATTCATGAGTTTATAAGTGTGTGAATTCATGAGTTTATGAGTGTGAATTCATGAGTTTATGAGTGTGTGAATTCATGAGTTTATGAGTGTGTGAATTCATGAGTTTATGAGTGTGTGAATTCATGAGTTTATGAGTGTGTGAATTCATGAGTTTATGAGTGTGTGAATTCATGAGTTTATGAGTGTGTGAATTCATGATTTTATGAGTGTTTGAATTCATGAGTTTATGAGTGTGTGAATTCATGAGTTTATGAGTGTGTGAATTCATGAGTTTATGAGTGTGAATTCATGAGTTTATGAGTGTGTGAATTCATGAGTTTATGAGTGTGAATTCATGAGTTTATGAGTGTGTGAATTCATGAGTTTATGAGTGTGTGAATTCATGAGTTTATGAGTGTGTGAATTCATGAGTTTATGAGTGTGTGAATTCATGAGTTTATGAGTGTTTGAATTCATGAGTTTATGAGTGTGTGAATTCATGAGTTTATGAGTGTGTGAATTCATGAGTTTATGAGTGTGTGAATTCATGAGTTTATGAGTGTTTGAATTCATGAGTTTATGAGTGTGTGAATTCATGAGTTTATGAGTGTGTGAATTCATGAGTTTATGAGTGTATGAATTCATGAGTTTATGAGTGTGTGAATTCATGAGTTTATGAGTGTGTGAATTCATGAGTTTATGAGTGTGTGAATTCATGAGTTTATGAGTGTGTGAATTCATGAGTTTATGAGTGTGTGAATTCATGAGTTTATGAGTGTGTGAATTCATGAGTTTATGAGTGTGTGAATTCATGAGTTTATGAGTGTGTGAATTCATGAGTTTATGAGTTTAATTGAGTCAGAGTGGATTAGAAATAGTACATATAATGGCAGCTTAATGAGTGATGGCTTCTGGCCGTTTAAACCCATGCATGGCTTCTCACTCATATAACACATGCATAAACACACACACACCTTCACAGTGTATCCGGCTCTAGCCGATCCTTTTGTAAATCTTCCCGTTCCCCGTTTGACTGAGCACAGTTAGTTCATCTCGGGCTTTATTTCCCACGTCTGCTCTAATGGTGCGTTCACGTGCTATGGTAATTATGGTAAATACCAAAAGCCGACATGGAAAATGCACATGAATACCCCTCTCATGTGGTATTTTCCACTGGGCAACTCGTAGAATATTTTGATGCACGAGTTACCGAGATGAGATTACCTTTGACCTTTTCAAAATGGTGGAGAGCAACGCAAGAGTTGTGAATGGTAAAAATATGTACTAGATACATACTAAAAATATGTATCTAGAAAATATACAGCATATATTATTTACGTTTGAGTTTTGATAAATAATTGTCTTGCTGTAGCAATGACTTAAGCAATCTAAAATAGTTTTAGCTAAATAACAGGTCTGGATCTCCATCTTTTTACCACATTACGACAACAAAAGCACTTGAACGCAACACACTGGTAAATACCAGTTCACAAGTGGAAAATATCATATTTTCCATAGCACGTGAACGCACCATAAGTTGCAATTAACGTTTGGGAAGTTGCTTCACGGATTCCCGCGCAGACATGCAGATTCCCGCACTTTTCCCGCCGGGATAATTCCCGTGATTTCCCTCACGAGCTTCAGGACTGAGGCCAAACAGTGTCACTATAGTAGACTATTCATTTGCTTCTAGTTGTATGTTTAAATTACAGTATATCTTGATTTTAGTTTATTTTTAATCATTTTGTTGTGCTTTTGGCAGTTTTATTAGTTTTTGTTCTTTAAATATTACTATTTAGGTTTAATTTATTTTTATTTCGGTTTTAGTTGTTTTTTATTAGTTGATGTTATTTATTGTTAGTAGTTTTAGTGCTTTAACCAAAGCAACAATTATTAATATTTTTTCAGCTTTATTTCAATCTAAATACTTTTAGTTTTTGTTCAGCTTTAGTTTTAATTCATTTACAGTTAATACAGTTAATTTTTCATATATATATATATATATTAAGTTTTTCATTTAATATTTGTATTTTATTTATTTTTATAACAAATATTATTAGTCTGTGTTTTTTTTAGCTTTAGTTTTTATTTATTGCTAGTTAGTAATTTTTGTGATTCAACTTAAACTAATTTCAATTTCGTCTAATATTTATATTTATTTTTTTCAGCTTCGTTTCAATTAGCAGAAATCTTCTCTTTTTTTCTTCTTTTTTTGACATTTACATTTATGCACAATAGATTTATGACAACTAACTGAAAAAAGTTACAGTTAAAGCACTAAAATCCCTAACTGGAAATAAATCAAAACTAAAACAATTGATTGAAAAAAAAACTATTTTTGTTAATTGAAATAAAACAAAAAACAATGTAAATATTGAATGTAAAAATATATATAAATAAAAATTAACTGACATAAGTTTAAGCACTAAATTATTTATTTTTAAAATATATAAATAAAACTAAAACTGAGCTAAAATAAAACTATTAAAAACATTTTTGGTCAATTGAAGTGAAGCTAACTGGAAATAAATTAAATGTAAAACTGTACTAAAATAAAATTATTTAAAAAAAAAAATATTGAAATAAAGCTGAAAAAATAAAAACAAATAGTGTTACTAACTGGAAATAAATACAAACTAAAACTATTAAAATATTTTTTATTAAAATAAAACAAAGTTGAAGCATTAAAATTACTAACAGTAAAAAATTTAAATTTAATCTAAAATAAAACTATTAAAAACTTTTTTGTTAATTGAAATAAAGCTGGAAAAAATTCTTATTTGAAGATAAAAAATAAAAATATAAAATGTTCTTCAACTGATATTTATATTTTATTTTTTAAATAAAGCTGAAAAATTTAAATACTAGTTGAATAACTTAATAAATAAATAAATAATAAAAAGTTCTTCAACTGAGATTTTTTCAGCTTTATTTAAATGAACACAAATGTTTTGAATACCGGTCGTTTTATTTTTCTTAACGAAAATAACCCTTGCCCACGTGATTACCAAGCTTACCCAGAATGCCCCTGTCCTCTGCAGAACTGTGTCTGGCAGCTGTGTGTAAAGCTGAAGTGCTTCTCGCTCGGATCATTATATTTCTCATAATGCGTCTTCCTGCCTTTAGTGTGTGGATGCATACTGACTCTCTCTGCATCTTTACATTTGAAGTGTATTATCCTCACTCCTCATCCAGATCTGGGCTGTGGTTCTGACACAGAATCTGCTCACTTTCTCCCTCATGACTTCATCATGTCAGTGTGTGTGTGTGTGTGTGTGTGTGTTTATCTGGCTCCATTAAACGCTTACAAACATGATTTCTGGAGCGTCGGCTGATCGTGTTTCTGTGATTTATTGATAATTATTACAGACGCTCTGCGAGACGCCGATCACTTTATGAGCTTTTATTCGCTGCTCTATGAATGTTGTTCTGTCATATATTCTCTCACTGATGCTCTCTAGCGCCACCACAAGTTTCATCCGATTTTATAATGTACAGTCATGCAATAATGGTTTTATACCAATAATACCACATTTACCCCTCCATTCCTTTTATTATTTTTATTTTATTTAATACATTTTGTACTACCCATTATTTTATTTTTATACATTTTGTCCCCATTATTAATATCAGGTTTCCCCCTCCTTTTTATTTTATTAAATTATATTTGTAATATGTAATTATTATTATTATATGTAATCATTTATATGTCTAGTCATGCAATAATATCAGGCTTTCCCAAAAATTCTCCCCTCCATTCCTTTTATTATTTTTATTTTATTTTAATTTAATTTACTAAGTTCAAAGTTTGACTTTTGTGACTTTTGTTTCTTGATCTGAATGGCTCAGAAACACCATTTTGTTTGTTTTATATTTATATATATATTTTTTTTTTCACTCAAATATTCTTTTTAATCTCGTCTTACAGCTTTTATTCGATTTTTCTCCAATATTATTATTGTCATTTAAGAAAATCAGTGAATTCGACAAGGACACTAATACTAGTGTCACTGCTATTGGAGATGAACGCATCTTTTTTAATCTAACTCGTCAAGCACCAAACCGGAGTATGGACTGACTTTGGCTCATGGTTATAGATGCTCAGCTGTAATGTAATGACACATGGTTATGAACATTAATTAACATTAACTACGCCATTGATGGAAGTGAGTGATTGCCAAGCAGAAACACAAAGCTCAAGAAACAGTGCAGAAACACTCACTGAGTCTGAGACACCCATGACAGGTCTTTATTGTTTTATTTTTTCCACTATTTATTTTTTGTTTTATTTTATTATTTCATTTTAATGATTTTATTGTTTTTTCATTATTTTATTTTTTCATTATATTAGTAAGAACATTAATTTTTCCACTTCCTATCATGTCGTTTTGCAAGTAAATGCAACTTGATTTATTTTTAATTTAGATATTTGTACTAGAAAATAATAATAAAAATATTTAAGGAAGAACGTCACTTTTTGCACTGCTAAAGTTTCAGTGTGACAAAAGGAGCCACATTTTCCCCTCATTTTGTTTTATTTTATTTTTCCATAATTTTATTTTATTTATTTTTCCTATTTTTTTATTATTATTTTGTTTCATTTTCCATGATTGTATTTTCCCTTTTTCCCTCTTATTACTTTATTACTTTTTTTTTCTTTTCTTTTTTCATTATATCATTTTTTTATTCATTCATTTACCGTATTTAGTCATTAATGCATTCATTATTTTGAATCCATAAGACCTAATAGCACAAACACTGCATCACAGTCTAGACACCAGCAGGAGATTAACACAAATATAGATCCGGTAAAGTATTTCTTAATAACAGTGTGCAACATATGAATATGGAAGACACCAATTTATAAAACACAATCTGCTTACGAATGCACAACAGCTCTCATACAGAGAGCACACTGCAAAAATGCTTTTCTTAGTTTTTGTCTTGCTTCCAGTCCAAATATCTAAAAATGATTAAATCAAGATGCATTACTACATGAGTAAAATTACGTAAGATATTATATCCTGTTTTTTGTGGGGAATTCATTAAATTTAAGTGAGTTGATGTAAAAAAAAAAGTAAAATTATCTGCCAATGCCGTAAGAAAAATAATCATAATTCAAACAGAAACAACATTAATTTTTCTGACCCCATTGGCAGACAATTTTGCTTGTTTGAAGCATCAACTCACTTAATTTTGATTAATTCCCCCAGAAAACAAGACTTAATATCTTATCTCTTACAACTTTAGTAAATGCATCTTGATTTAAGAAATGTTTGATATTTGGACTGGAAACAAGACAAAAATACTAAGTAAGAAAAGCATTTTTTAGAGATTAGTGAGGATTAAAAAAAGTTTAGGATTAATTCAAGCCCTTGTTCTTCGTTATTCCTCCAGGATTGCTCAGTTTCCTTCTGAAATGGAGTAAGTGTTGCTTGTGTGTTTGTGTGTCAGGTTTCGTCAGCTTTGATAACCCGTCCAGCGCTCAGGCGGCCATCCAGGCCATGAACGGGTTTCAGATCGGCATGAAGAGACTGAAGGTTCAGCTGAAGAGGCCGAAAGACGCCAACCGGCCGTACTGACCCTCCATGATCATCACAGGTCAGTTCTGCTCAGTGTCTGAGGAACTACACACCAGGAGTGTGTTTCCCGAACACCGCCGGAACGCATGCTTCACGATCACAGTGTAATGCATCGTTGGAGAAATCAACTATAGTCACGACTTTCCCAAAACCATATTGTATTGTTTTATTACAGGTGAATTACTTATTTCAGTAATTCAACTTAAAAGGTGAAACTAATATATTCTATAGACTCATTACATGCAAAGTGAGATATTTCAAGCCTTTATTTGTTATAATTTTGATGATTATGGCTTACAGCTTATGAAAACCTGTTCACAATATTCTAATTTTGAATTTGGGGTTTTCATAAGCTGTCAGCTATATATTTTTTATTAGCCTTTGTTTTTGTTTTTTTTTATCCCTCCCCCCCTAATGTCTAGTCATGGAATAATATCAGATTTTCTCAAATTCTCCCTTCCATTCCTTTATTTTATTTTATTTTATTGTATTTTATAATGTCTAGTCTTTGTTGTGCAATAATTTCAGGTTTCCCAATTTTCCACTTTATTTCCCCCCCCCATTATTTACATTTTATTTTATGTTATAATGTCTACACTTTTCCGTGCAATAATATCAGGTTTTCCCAAAAAGGACCCAAATTTTCACCTCCTTTTATTTTATTTTATTATGTATTTATTTTTTTACAGCCTTTATCATGCCAGTTAATACAAATGTTCCCAAATGTATCCAAAATATCCGTCTCATTCGCGGCTCTGACTGGAACTCGCAGTTTCTCCTTTAGTGTTTCATTGAAGAATGTGTGTTTGCAACGAGTGTGAGTGTGACGGCTGAATAACGCAGAAGAGCTCGTTCACCTGTTTCATCATTCCCGTTGTGTGTTTGTCTCATATGTGAGGATTCGAGACGAATGCCATGGACTGTTCTGTTTCTGTTCTCGAACCCGGCAGGGCTCAGGTACAGTAGCTCAGGACGGGCCGCTCTCTTATGTCTTCATCAGAGGAAGCTTGTCCAATCACTGTAAGTCCTCCCAGTGATGTCACGTGCGTGTGGATGACGTCATGTGACCGTGGCATGACGTGGCATCGCCTCTATATCTCTCGCTGTACTTCTGGTGTTTCCAGTGGTGGAGTGTAACTGGAGCTGGTATCCGCTCGTCGTAACTCGAGTGCTGATTGGTTGATGTTGATGGGTTGTGACCTTTGCCCCTTTATTGCTGTCGTACCGTGAGTTGTTGTGCTCTTGAATGTGGCTCTCTGTGGTTTATATTTCTCTCTCTCTCTTTCTTTCGTTACTCAAGCTCTGTTTGTTCTGGTGTGTATTTGTGTTTTGGAAGTTTCGAAGGCTTGCTCGCGTCTATATTTGCGTACGCAAAGACTTTCCTTTTCATTCAGTTGTAGAAAAAGTTCAGTTTAACTAAGAAATTGTGACAAAAATATATTACTGTAATACATTTACATTTTACATTTATGTTTCAAACTAAAATTTTTAAGGAATAATAAAAAAAATCGTCCATGATTTTAATTTTAACAGTAAAGCTCTGTTATGCACTTTGTAAGTTTAAGTTTGTGGAGTTAACGGTTCATAGAAATTATTTTTTTATTATTATTTGTTTTATGAATTCAATTAATTAGACATGCTTTCTGATTATTACAATTTAATAAAATAAAAATAAAATGGGATCCAGGAAACTTACGGAATTTGGTAAAAAATAAAACAAGAATTGAGAAAAAAAAATATCTTGTTGACAGCAGGTGTTCATCATTAATGCCTCATCATCACTTCATTAATCACTTAAGTATCTCATTAACTTTAACTCTGATTCAGAGTTATTTTAACTCTCTGTAGAGAGGGACCAAATGTTCTCTGAGCAGAGTTCATTTAATTTTGCTGTGTATTTCATAAGGCCCTAAAAAATGTTTGATAAACTTTAAAAAAAAGTTCCATGATTTGTATTAATTAGACATGCTTTTTGATTTCTAAAATGTAAGTAAAAAAAAAAATTATGAAAAAGGAAAGAAAAACAGAATCCAGAAAAATTCAAACGGAAAAAACTGAATTTGGGGAAAAAATAAAACTGAATTTGTGAAAAACTCCACCGGATTTCATCGGGCCCTACAGTAGCCTCTCTAAAGCTGAAAGAGTCAGTAACACTTTATTTGAAGGGGTGTTCATAAGACTGACATGACACTGTCATAAACATGACATAACACCTGTCATGAACATGAAGGAGTCTTTATGAATGTTTATGACTGTTGTCATTAAGTGTCATTCGGTAAATTATGACACTTTTAATGCAAAGTTGACATTGTTTAAAATGTCTTTGTTATGACAACTTGACATTAACCAAGAAATCATATGTCATAACAGGTCTAATTATCAAACTTAAAGAAGTTATTTAGCTTTGCGTTAACATTACATTACCCTGTCATATGTGGTTGGTTTTGACTTTGGCCGTCATGACACCATTATAACTGTGTCATGAATATTTTACTTGTCCTCAAGTAAAGTGGAACACATTTTACTAGTTATAAAGATGTCATTAAGGGTTATTACACTGTCAAATGCTTTAACATATGACATATGACAAATGCTTTAACATATGACAGGGTAATGTAATGTTAACGCAAAGCTAAATAACTTCTTTAAGTTTGATAATTAGACCTGTTATGACATATTTGTGACAGGTTGACAGGTTATGATTTCTTGATTAATGTCAAGTTGTCATAACAAAGACATTTTAAACAGTTTATTCATTTTATTCATTTTTAGCTGATGCTTTTATCCAAAGCGACTTACAATTGCTATATATGTCAGAGGTCGCACGCCTCTGGAGCAACTCGGGGTTAAGTGTCTTGCTCAGGGACACATTGGTGTCTCACAGTGGATTCGAACCCGGGTCTCTCACACCAAAGGCATGTGTCTTATCCACTGCGCCATCATCATGACTCCATGACTCAATGTTCATGACAGGTGTTATGTCATGTTTATGACAGTGTCATGTCAGTCTTATGCACACCCCTTCAAATAAAGTGTTACCAAAGATTCTCTCAGTGTTAATGAATCGAGACATTCATATGCTATATGGTGTTTTCATCAGGTGATCTGAAATAGTTTTGCTTGTATATTCAACCCTGATCACTAGTGATGTTTACTAATTCATTCCAAGTCAACATTTTTACATTTCTCAAGAAAAATCAGTTGTAATGCATGTGTTATTCAGGTGTTATTGCTGCTGTTGGACTGTATATTTCAGATGATGTAAATTCTGGAAGCTTTAATCAGATCATGATCAGCTTAAACACACTGACATCTAGTATAGCAGTTTATTAAACATATGACAATAATGAGTATATTGACCAGAGTTTATTTCCTCTGCTGAAATTTGAAATAGGATTCTATCATGTTTGTTGGCAACAATCAAGCAGATTGAGCACATAATAAACACTGAATGATCTAATAGCTGTATATTAAACATGAGATATGTTTTATTGTGCTGTATACGTTGCTTTTATTGCTTTTGTCTTGTAGTTGCTGGTCATTTTGTGCATATTTCCATATTTGTGTAGGTTTTGATGTTGAAATCAACCGTATATGTTATCAGACAGTACGACCGTGGCTGTTCATCGTCTTCTTTGTTCACACAGAAGTATTTTAAATGAAGTTTAAGTAATTTAAACTGTCCTAGAAAACACATTTACAAAGACTTACCGGCCAGTTCACTTTCATCCAGAGCTTCTTTATACGCGTATAACACATGAAAATATAAGATTTTTGTTTAGATGTCAAGAATATATATATATGTAACATATATCTCACTCCAAAATCAAATATACGGTATATATATATTAAACACAGTAGTTTCCAGCTGTTCACAAATGCTCGTATTTATTATATTATGTAACTTAAGTTTAAGTCATGTACTAATGATAATAATTATAATAATATTTTCTATTTTCTTTCCAGATTTGTCAATATTGTGTGTGTATATATATATATATATGCATACTGTTTAAATACTGATTTCCTGCATTATTCTTCATTATTTATTTTCATGACAATTAAGAACATTTCTTCCTATAAAGTTTTTTTTTGTGTGTGTTTTTTATCACTGTGATACAAAAAAGGTAACATATTTCAAAATCGTATTGTATGGTAATTATGCCTTTTAGAAAGTATGTAAAGTTTTCATATATGGTAGTATTGCACCGCTTGCTGATTTTCTAGAATACAATTTTTTACAAAATGCATTAAAAATACAGAGAATCAGAAGCAAGCTCAAAAGTTAAACATATAATGAAAACGTATGGGAGAAATATGTTTAATTGTCATGAAAAAATTCAAATTATGTCTGAATGATCATAAAATAAGCTTTATTTTCTTCACGCTTTATATAATATCTTGGTTTTGGGGTGGAATATGAGTTGATGAGATGCTGGTTTTGAAGGACAGTGTCTGTAGTGTAAATGATGAAAGAGCTTCTAGAATCCTCTTTAATTCACTTCTTTTCTTCTGTCTCTCTGTTTCTCTGTCAGGATGAAGGACTTCAACACCGTATTTCCACAAGTCAAAGACTTTAGCTCTGCTGCATATCACAGGAGGCGAGCGGTCCCGGGGTTTGTGGGAAAATCACTGAGAGCTGGAAAAACTGGAACACAAAGGATTTTTTCCGCCAACTTTATTCCTTTTTTTTTTTTTGCTTCAGCATTTGCAGGATGCTTTTTTGCATTTTGCAGAGACCAACTTTTTTGCTGCTGTTTTTTTTTTTTAACAAGATTGAGAGAAAAAAAACTTTATGAACACGTTATGCTCAAAGCATGCATAAACAAACATATATACAAATGCACACCTATTCTCGCCTTTACATGCACACATGCAAAACTATTTTGAAATCCTCATGTAAATGCATTGATCTCTACACACACACACACACACACACACACACACACACCAGCCTGCTGCCATTTTGGTTTTCGTGCCTACACTGGTATCGCGTGATCTGCGCTCTGGAAGAGAATCCAGGAATATCTACATGCATCATTCCTTAGAAAATAGGGACCAAAGGACTACATGCTTTTTAAAAGTATATAAATATATATATTTAAAAAACAAACAAAAAAACTCTTATCTTGTAGCTGCGAGTATAATGATTACTAATGTTAACAGTAGAAGAAAGTAAATCTGTAGGTGTGTGTCGAGCGGCCGGTGTAAAAAGACGGTCATGTGACCCTGGTTTTGCTCTGGTAGCTGTTTCTTGCACCGAGACGTAGATTAGAAAAGTAGAATAGAGTTGCTCATTTTTCATGTTTTCTATTTATTTTTATCAGAGAAGATAATACTTGAACTTGTAAAGAAGAAGGGAAATGTACAGATGAAAACGAACTCTTTCCTCGGCCTGCTGGATAATATCGTTCATCATGTTGTGCTTTTTCTCCATTCCACTAATCGAACGAGGAAACGTGTGGAAGTGTGTCCGACAGAGTCCGGGATCCCAGAAGCCTTTGTGTTCAAGCGACAATCCACAGTCATGATGATCGGATGTGGCGCGTGTTTTCCTTCGCCCTCGCAGAGAAAGAAGGATCAGATGTTTGGACTTTATGACACTTGAAGACGAGGAAGGTCGATAGCTACTGAAACTGCCAAATGACCCGGTGATGTTGTTAACCCCTTCACTTAATGAGATGTTTATTGGTCTGAAACTCCTCTAAGCACTAAACGCACATGATCTCGCTGCACATCGATCAGCATTAGCGGTTAAAGACGTTCATCTGTGCTGTAATCCTCCCTTCATCTGTGGATCCTCTCGTTCGTTTGTTTGTACAAATATCTAAACAGTCTTACATCAAGATATAGCAAAATGGCTTAAGATATTAAGTCTTGTTTACTGAAAGGGTTTATGCTTAAAGTGCCCCTATTATGCTTTTTTGAATATTCCCTTTAATGTGTAATAGAGCAGTTTGTGAATGTATAATTTCTACAAAGTTTAGATGCAAAGTTGTTGTCGATTCTGAACTGAAACGAGTCGTCAGTAATTCAAGTCTGGTACAAACATATGTAAAAATGTAACTAATTAGCATAATGCCAGCCTGTGGTGTTGATTGGCTGAGCAGCGTCTCTTAGCTCCGCCCTCAAACACTGTAGTGTATCTGAGACTGGGAGAGTTCGGCTCGTGTTGTTCGTGTCGAGAAGACGCTGTTTTCTGAGATTGATACGGTGAAACCCACGCCATCGTTACTGTTCGTATCACTGTGATCAAGAGCTGAGATTCAGATATGATAATGAGCGTTTGCTTTCTGGCCAATTACAGCAGAGCAGCTCTCAGAGAGGCGGAGCTTAGAGAGACTGAATCCTCGATCGAAGCGTTTCAGACACTGAGAGGAATGACGTGATGTGCAATTATGAGGAAATTAAAGTGTTTTTGACCTGTGATGCGTGTGAACCCGTTCTAGGAGACGCCAAACTACATTAGGAGCCTTTAAAATAGCATAATAGGCCACTTAAAAATAAGTAAAGGATTCTGTCAGTGAGATCAGAAAATTAATCTTGCTTTCCCTTTGAATTAAGTGTAATGTTTTTAAGGCCTGATCATCATAAACAGGATAAATGCGCACAAAAAACAAGTTATTCACCTCAAGATTTGGCCACCAGAGATTCATCTTTGTCCCTCTTCCATGTGTAGATATGAAGAAATCAACATTATCCCCATTCTTCCATCTCAAAGTTGATCTTTCTTGAGAGTTCATAGTGAACATTTCTCAATGGGCAGGTCTATCTAGTCATCGACTGAAGATTTGAGGAGAGAAATCCGGGTGTCAATGACCAAACCTGACCTCTTGACCTTCATGCCAGCATAAGAGACGTTGCTTTTATCCTTTTAAAAAAGACGCTCCCTCCAGGATCCCAAAGGACCAAAACCATGCAATTCTGCCGTGCTGCCTGCCCTCGAGCGCTGATATCAGTCCTTCTGTGAGCGGTGAACAGGTATCGATGAGGTAACGGCCTGCCCATGTGTGCAACTCATGAAACTTTGCTCTCACTTCAAAGTTGAGTGATTTAATTCATGATTCTGATTGTTTTTTGTCTCAGCGATCTCTGTAGTTTTATTGAACCATTCTGTGCTGATGAAGCCACTTGCTGGAAAACATTTATTAATCATAACAATTTGCACTAGTTATAGTTAAAAACCTGCCAATGTGTTTCATGCGAAGGATGATCTGTATTATCATTTGTTTATGAATATATATATATATGTATACACTGCATATTCTCATCTCAGAAACTCGTCCTGGATTCATCATGACCAGTCCTTTGTGAAACCGAAGCGAAAGCTTTAGATTAGTTTGTAAGAGGAGGTTTAAGAAGTGCCAAATGTTCATTTCACGTTTGCTTACACACTACAAGAGAAAAGAAGATGTTCTTCCTCAGTGTTTCGGTCTCGTTTTCCAGCACAAATATCTAAACATTCTTAAATCAGTATACATTTACTGGAGAAGCGAAATTACTGAAGATATGTTATGATATAAAGATATAAAATTACTTGTTTTATGAAAAATTATAAAAAATAATTTTGTTCCCTCGTTTTACTAAATCATGCGCACGATATAATAATTCGTTCCGTCGTTTTACTAAATCATGCGCACGATATAATAATTCGTTCCGTCGTTTTACTAAATCATGCGCACGATATAATAATTCGTTCCGTCGTTTTACTAAATCATGCGCACGATATAATTCGTTCCCTTGTTTTACTAAATCATGCGCACGATATAATTCGTTCCCTCGTTTTACTAAATCGTGCGCACGATATAATAATTCTCCCATATATTATATTCTCCCATATATAATAATTCTCCCATATTTGTTGTGCACGATATAATTCGTTCCCTCGTTTTACTAAATAATGCGCACGATATAATTCGTTCCCTCGTTTTACTAAATCATGCGCACGATATTATTCGTTCCCTCGTTTTACTAAATCATGCGCACGATATAATTCGTTCCCTTGTTTTACTAAATCATGCGCACGATATAATAATTCTCCCATATATTATATTCTCCCATATATAATAATTCTCCCATATTTGTTGTGCACGATATAATTCGTTCCCTCGTTTTACTAAATCATGCGCACGATATAATAATTCGTTCCGTCGTTTTACTAAATCATGCGCACGATATAATTCGTTCCCTCGTTTTACTAAATCATGCGCACGATATAATTCGTTCCCTCGTTTTACTAAATCATGCGCACGATATAATAATTCGTTCCGTCGTTTTACTAAATCATGTGCACGATATTATTCGTTCCCTCGTTTTACTAAATCATGCGCACGATATAATAATTCTCCCATATTTTATATATTCTCCCATATATTATATATTCTCCCATATATAATAATTCTCCCATATTTGTTGTGCACGATATAATTCGTTCCCTCGTTTTACTAAATCATGCGCACGATATAATTCGTTCCCTTGTTTTACTAAATCATGCGCACGATATAATTCGTTCCCTCGTTTTACTAAATCATGCGCACGATATAATTCGTTCCCTCGTTTTACTAAATCATGCGCACGATATAATAATTCGTTCCGTCGTTTTACTAAATCATGCGCACGATATAATTCGTTCCGTCGTTTTACTAAATCATGCGCACGATATAATAATTCGTTCCCTCGTTTTACTAAATCATGCGCACAATATAATTCGTTTCCTCACACAAATCGAGGGAACAAGTTCATAATTTGTGGCCATAATATATATATATTTGTCGGCATGTCTTGTGCAGGGCTACGTATATTTTTAATTAAAACAAGAAAAAATGTCATCTTGTGTAAGCTTGTTTTCCCTTTGAATTAAGGTAATTTTTTCTGCCTCAATTAGCAGATATTTGTTCTTGTTTTAAGCAGAAACTTAATATCTTCAGTCATTTTGCTTTTCAAGTAAATGTATCTCGATTTAAGAATGTTAGATACTTGTACTGGAGAACAAAAACTACAGAGTAAGAAAACATAAAATGCACCATTTTAATTTTGATAAACCCTGCTTGTGATCAGCAAAGCACAGATTACTCTCAAGCATTGAAATCGTTTTTTAAAGCACAGTATTCGCATTACACATCATCCGTCGTACGTCTAGTTTCACACGGCTCGCGTCTCCTAGAATAAAGATGCTGTGTTAGTGAGGTTTGGTCTGTAAGAGGCGAGGCCAGAAGGTTAAAGTGCCATATATCTGTACATGTTGAGTTTACCAGTGTTAAGCCACGTGTCGTCTTCACACACTGTTCCTCTTCTTTCAGTTCACTGAGGAGTTCCAGTTAGAGTTGGAGATTGAGTTCAATGGGAGGTGAAGGGTTTGTGAAAGTGAGTAAACGCCCTCAGAATCTGGATTTCTTTTCTCTGTCTCAGTGCCAACGCAGTTAAGAGTGAAGAACAAAAAATCTATGAGGTCCAGTTCATCTGTGTGTGTAGCCTCTGTTCAATCGTATTTCTGTCATGCGCACGTCTGATCTCTGCATTTGCATTCGAGCTCTGGTGTTCGTTAAGGGGCCGTTTGGGGTTCATTAAGGGGTTCATTTCCAGCGGATGCCCACGGGGCTCGAGCGTTCCCGAAAATAGCTGAAGGAAGTCAAATCTAATCGACTAAAAGTCAAGAAATAATTAAAGGAACCTTTTTAGACAGGGGAAAATGAATGCTCCTCATTTAATGGTTTTACATTTGTTTGGTTTTTTTGTGAAAGGAGTGAGGTTAGCTTCATATCAAGCGGAAACAAGATTTTAGAGAGCGTTGGAAAGGCGTGCAGACGCAACACCTGGAGACCACAGATCTTTATTAACTCTCAGGGCATCAGTCTCGATGATGTCATGGTTTGTGGATCCTCTCGGGCTCCTGGCATGTCGTCCGACACAACTTAGAAACTGCACTCGTCTGAAACTCGCCGTCATTTCATCTGATCCGTCTGATAGCAGCGCTACAATTCAAAGCAAAGCAAAAAAAGGCCAATTGTTTTTTATTCTGTCACGTTTTGACATCAAGATAGCTAGCAAACCCTATAGCGACTTCGCTCTTTTAGCTTAGCTTCGACCAGCGTGGTGTTAATATAATCTGAATAGATCGTAGCACAGGGTGGGGGCGGGGCTTTAATCAGGGTGGGGTTATGGTGAAGGGGCGGGGCTTTAATCAGGGTGGGGTTATGGTGAAGGGGCGGGGCTTTAATCAGGGTGGGGTTATGGTGAAGGGGCGGGGCTTTAATCAGGGTGGGGTTATGGTGAAGGGGTGGGGCTGTTTAATCAGGGTGGGGTTATGGTGAAGGGGTGGGGCTGTTTAATCGGGGTGGGGTTATGGTGAAGGGGTGGGGCTGTTTAATCAGGGTGGGGTTATGGTGAAGGGGCGGGGCTTTAATCAGGGTGGGGTTATGGTGAAGGGGTGGGGCTGTTTAATCAGGGTGGGGTTATGGTGAAGGGGTGGGGCTGTTTAATCGGGGTGGGGTTATGGTGAAGGGGTGGGGCTGTTTAATCAGGGTGGGGTTATGGTGAAGGGGTGGGGCTGTTTAATCAGGGTGGGGTTATGGTGAAGGGGCGGGGCTTTAATCAGGGTGGGGTTATGGTGAAGGGGCGGGCCTTTAATCAGGGTGGGGTTATGGTGAAGGGGTGGGGCTGTTTAATCGAGGTGGGGTTATGGTGAAGGTGTGGGGCTGTTTAATCAGGGTGGGGTTATGGTGAAGGGGTGGGGCTGTTTAATCAGGGTGGGGTTATGGTAAAGGGGCGGGGCTGTTTTATCACGGCGGGGTTATAGTAAAGGGGCGTGGTTGTTTTATCGGGCAGGGTTATGGTGAAGGGGCGGGGCTGATTCATCAGGGTGGGGTTATGGTGAAGGGGAGGAGTTATGGTGAAGGGGCGGGGTTATGGTGAAGGGGTGGGGCTGTTTAATCAGAGCGATGTTATGGTGAAGGGGTGGGGCTGTTTAATCGGGGTGGGGTTATGGTAAAGGGGCGGGGCTGTTTTATCAGGGCGGGGTTATAGTAAAGGGGCGTGGTTGTTTTATCGGGCAGGGTTATGGTGAAGGGGGATGGCTGATTCATCAGGGTGGGGTTATAGTGAAGGGGAGGAGTTATGGTGAAGGGGCAGGGTTATGGTGAAGGGGTGGGGCTGTTTATTGGGGTGGGTAAAGGGTGAAGGGGCGGGGCTGTTTGATTAGGGCAGGGCATCGGGTCTTGGGTACCTTTCGACTTTGCTCCCAGGCCATTTTGACTGATTTTTCTGTATTTATTCCAGGTTCAGTACTGAGCGTATCTAGATGAGTTAGTTTTTAAGCTTTTCTACCCTTCCAGGAGTTACGTTGGCGTTTACATGAGCATATTCAGAGATTATGGATGTGCAAATGAATAGCAGAGAGTTTTGTCCACTAGGAGTTTAAGAGTGCAGGGAACGAGCTGTTAGTGTTTCGATACACACTCAGTGTCAGTGGCTCATGTCTGTCATATCGCACCGCAAAATAATCTGAAAGAAATAAGAAATTATGAGATTTCTTTGCAAAGAATCAGATTCTCATACCATGATGTGAAAACAGTCATTATATGTTATTTAAATGAAATATTTTTACACCATGCTAGTACTTTAGTGATATTTATATGATTTTGGATTTAATACCTCACATTTCCTTTTTGATTTCGTATCATTATTTGTACTCGATTACCATAAACTATTATTTATCATTCAGAACACGTTAATTTTTTATTTTTGGATAGAAGTATCTGTGTGCTGCCTTTAATTTTTGCCGATATTTCATTTCATTTTTCATTTATTTCGGTTTGGTCATTTACAAATCATTCAATCAATCATTCGAAACATAAACACAATAGATATCTTTTTTTCTTTTTTACTTTACTACTAGAACAAGGGGGAATAAAGACAATTAATAATTAATATATTTCACTGAGTTTAAGAGAGGAAAGCTATAAAAAATTATTTATGAGGCGTATTGTAGAAAAAATATTTCTTGTGTTGTTATTACAAAAGTCTTTGCTTGAATTTATTTTATTTTGTTGAGGATGACTGAATCATCAGTGTCATTAAGTTTTAATTGTCATGACATCACTTCCTCCCTGGAGCGCTGGGACATTAAGAGTCTGGTCATGTTTACTGTACATTAGAGAATGATGTCTGAGGCTCGATATTCATCCACTGCAACCGTGTTTCTGTAACCAAAAAAAAAAATTTTTCTTCTTTTGGAAAAACTATTTGATACCAGATATTTGCCTTGAAACTGTATTCTAATAATTGCTTTCA
>JARWKJ010000006.1:1758476-1764281 GCA_029959095.1 Rhinichthys osculus | reverse complement strand
ATGGCAATTTCTTGGTTTTTGGACATTGAAACACCCCTGAATACCACAGGATATTAAAGCTAAAAAAATGTGCCATCCGATATTATGATTTATCACATTAATAGTCAAGAGAGTGTGCAGATCCATAACATCTGCTATAAACCAATTCATAAAGAACTCCTATTAAGATTTTCACTGATCATGAAGAAGCTCCAGTTCTTCTCTATATCAGTGTATTGTAGTTTTGAGTTTCTTCCGGGAACGAACACGTCACAATATTCCTCATTATAATAATTCATACGCACCCTGTTCTCCTTTCATAGAACCTTATTGTCATTTTTAAAAACTAAGTCAAGAATCATTGGGTTTTACAGTCAAACCAAAATTTATTCAGACACCTTTAATATTTCTCACATCAGTTTATTCGCTAGAAAATGGTAATAAAATATGACAAGAACTCAGTTATCAAATAAGTTTTTTTTCTCACACATGAATTATGTTGAATATCTGTCAGCTGTTAAATTTAACTACACAATTAGATAATACCAGTTTAGCTCAACCAGTGACCAAGCAATGCTTCATGTTGTTCAGTGTGTGTGTAAAAAGAGCATTAGCAATTACAGAAAACACACTTCAGCAAAACATCATCAGCTCAAAGTGGAGGAATCATATTTGCTCCCAAATGGTACTGGTAGTGAAGAATATTTGGGTGTAATATGTCTCAGTTTACTTTATTTTGCTCTCCTCACTCATAAATGAACTATAGTGTCCTGCACACACAAACATATTAAACATGATATCTGGTGTGTGAGTGATGTTTGGTGTGAGTGTAACGTCACTGATGTGCTGTGAGAACAAACATAAGATCATTTTAAGTGATGCATTTCCATATGCATACAAAACAACTCACATTGCATTGAAGTACATTGCATCAGTTCATGATAAAAATACTGTTTACATTGAATGATTCGCTTTAATTTGCATCTGAGAAGTGTTTGCCGAGGCCATTGAACAGCTCTGGGTCTTTGTCGTGTGGCTCTATTGTACTGTACGTTATTGCAAATCATCCGCGCTCAAAGGATATTCACCTCCACTGTCTTGTTTTCCCTCTTTCTCTTTTCTGTCCTTCCTTTCATCTACTTATCTTTCCATCCCTTGGTCCATTTGCGGTTCTATTCAGGCCTGTCCAGGGTCTAATCACTTTCATCATGGTTTCTATTAGAGCGAGTGAATACGGAGTAATTAAAGTGGAGAACAGGAGAGAGAGAGAGTCATCCGTGACAGACAGACAGAACAAAAGCGCAGAAGAACGAGATGCTTCACAGGTCAGAGCGACAGAGACGGTGTTTGTCTCAGGTTGTGTGTGTGTCCGACACATGAACACGAGACTCTGTGTTCCTGAAGGCTTCTCGTCTGACATCTGCTTCTGTTCCTCTCCCTGTGGAAACACATGCTGAGAAGTTTCTTCCGCCAGTAACTTTTAAACCCTCTGGCCTGTAGAAGAATGAAAAGCATTTTCCCTGTGATTTCTGGCCTCATGCACAGTTCAGTGAGTCATTGATTTACATCTCTACCTCTTAGATTGGCGAAGAAAGTTTTGATGAAAACAGCATTTTTAAAGTAGTGGTGCAATGATATATATATATATATATATATATATATATATATATATATATATATATATATATATATACACAGGTCCTTCTAAAAAAATTAGCATATTGTGATGAAGTTCATTATTTTCCATAACGTAATGATAAAAATTAAACTTTCATATATTTTAGATTCATTGCACACCAACTGAAATATTTCAGGTCTTTTATTGTTTTAATACTGATGATTTTGGCATACAGCTCATGAAAACCCAAAATTCCTGTCTCAAAAAATTAGCATATCATGAAAAGGGTCTCTAAACGAGCTATTAACCTAATCATCTGAATCAACTAATTAACTCTAAACACCTGCAAAAGATTCCTGAGGCTTTTAAAAACTCCCAGCCTGTTTCATTACTCAAAACCGCAATCATGGGTAAGACTGCCGACCTGACTGCTGTCCAGAAGGCCATCATTGACACCCTCAAGCAAGAGGGAAGACACAGAAAGAAATTTCTGAACAAATAGGCTGTTCCCAGAGTGCTGTATCAAGGCACCTCAGTGGGAAGTCTGTGGGAAGGAAAAAGTGTGGCAAAAAACGCTGCACAACGAGAAGAGGTGACCGGACCCTGAGGAAGATTGTGGAGAAGGACCGATTCCAGACCTTGGGGGACCTGAGGAAGCAGTGGACTGAGTCTGGAGTAGAAACATCCAGAGCCACCGTGCACAGGCGTGTGCAGGACATGGGCTACAGGTGCCGCATTCCCCAGGTCAAGCCACTTTTGAACTAGAAACAGCGGCAGAAGCGCCTGACCTGGGCTACAGAGAAGCAGCACTGGACTAGAGAAAGTAGAGAGACGCAAGACCCAACACTCTGGATGAGCTTAAGGCCGCTATCGAAGCATCCTGGGCCTCCATAACACCTCAGCAGTGCCACAGGCTGATTGCCTCCATGCCACGCCGCATTGAAGCAGTCATTTCTGCAAAAGGATTCCCGACCAAGTATTGACTATTGAGTGCATAACTGAACATAATTATTGAAGGTTGACTTTTTCTTTTGTATTAAAAACACTTCTTTTATTGGTCGGATGAAATATGCTAATTTTTTGAGACAGGAATTTTGGGTTTTCATGAGCTGTATGCCAAAATCATCAGTATTAAAACAATAAAAGACCTGAAATATTTCAGTTGGTGTGCAATGAATCTAAAATATATGAAAGTTTAATTTTTATCATTACATTATGGAAAATAATTAACTTCATCACAATATGCTAATTTTTTTAGAAGGACCTGTATATATACAATCAAACCAAAATTTAATCTGACACCTTTAATATTTCTCACATCAGTTTATTCACTATAGTTTAGAAAATGGTGATAAACATGAGCAGAACTCAGATGATATTTGACTGGTTTTGTCCGTCCTTCTGTTCGACTCTCACACATGAATTATGTTGAATATCTGTCAGCTGTTAAATTTAACTCCACAATTAGATAATACCAGTTTAGCTCAACCAGTGACCAAGCAATGCTTCATGTTGTTCAGTGTGTGTGTGTAAAAAGAGCATTAGCAATTACAGAAAACACACTGAAGAAAACATCATCAGCTCAAAGTGGAGGAATCATATTTGGAAAACAGTCTCGACTAGTCAAACCACGAACGACGTGCTAAGTGAGCTGAACTGTATGAATGGCGTTCGTGGTTTGATTAGTCGAGACTGTTTTCCAAATATGGCTCCTGTCTGTATACACGAAGTGGACTGTCTTTATCTTCTTATTAAACGGTCTGTACACTTACAAAGTTCTCAATGCCTCGTTTTCCATGTAGGGACCCTCATTATGTTACTGTGTTCGTGTGGGGCTATTTTGAGCCTTGTGTTAGTGGTATTAACTAGCGATTCTTTTTACTTATTAAATGCCCCCATTACTAGCGTTATACGCTAAACAGTTTTTAGAGATAAAACTCTTTACATTCGATTATCATGAAAACAAATCTCAGAGAACGGTTGACTAGGTACCAATGTTTTATTAGACCAAAGGTTCATTTTGCACCGGAGTTCTCCTTTAAAGTGCCCCTATTATACTAATTTAAAGGTTCCTAATTTTGCTTAGGTTTACATATATCTGAAACCTTTCACAGTCTCTCTAAGCTCCGCCTCTCTGAGAGCTGCTCTGCTGTGATTGGTCAGAAAGCAAACGCTCATTATCATATCTGAATCTCAGCTCTTGATCACAGTGATACGAACAGTAACGATGGCGTGGGTTTCACCGTATCAATCTCAGAAAACAGTGTCTTCTCGACACGAACAACACGAGCCGAACTCTTCCAGTCTCAGATACACTACAGTGTTTGAGGGCGGAGCTAAGAGACGCTGCTCAGCCAATCAACACCACAGGCTGGCATTATGCAAATTAGTTATTGATACGTAGGTTTGTACCAGACTGGAATTACTGACGACTCGTTTCAGTTCAGAATCGATTATTTTAGGAGAAAATATCTTTACATTCACAAACAGCTCTATTGCATGCTGGATGAAATATCATTTATTGAAAAATCATAATAGAGGCACTTTAAATCAAATAATATCAAAGACTCGGTGTCGTTCGGTGCGTTCAGTTCATGTTCAGCCGGATCAGAGCATCTGTAATGTTCATATCAATCACCCTGAAGCTCAATACGCTCTCTTCACTGCTGGAAAGCCAATCGTTTTAATTTTACATCGATCAATTATGTGTTCAAGCCGAACATGCGGTGGGAGAAATACAGCAGAACAAAGACTGCAGCTCAAACATCTAACGCTGCAAATCGCTCTGCAATCTTCTCTTCTTTTCTTCCCCCTCTTCATCTTCCTCCTCTTCTCCGACACAATGACGGCTCTCTCTGTTCTCTTCCACTCCTCTGCCGACGCTCCACAAAAGGTGCTTATTTGGGAAGCACTTTGGATGGATCTGCAGTCTTGACAGGGTGCCATTATAGCGGCTGTGAGATTCGACACAGCCCCCCCCCCCCCCCCCCCCCCCCACACACACACACACACACACACACACACACAAACACACACACACTCGGAGCCACTGCAAAGACTCACGGTCCACAGAAACTCCTTTATTAGAGGCCTGAACGCCACACATCTGACACCTCAATGCACTTTGAGTTTAAACGCTCACGTGGTTAATCGCCGCAGTGTGTGTGTGTGTGTGTGTGTGTGTGTAGATCTGACCATCCACAGTGCAAAAGCTGATGTTTTCCAGTACAAATATATAACACTTTACAATGAAGTTCATTAGCTAACATTAGTTAATGTATTAACTAACAATGAGCAATGCATTTGCTACTGTATTTATTCATCTTTGTAAATATTAGTTAATAAAAATACAGCTGTTCATTGTTTGTTCATGTTAGTTCACAGTGCATTAACTGTTAACAAATACAACCTTTGATTTTAATAATGTATCAGTAAATATTGAAATGAATATGTGTTACCCAAATATCTAAACATTTGAATGTTCTGACCCCACTGACTCCTTGTTTTAAGCACAATCACACTTGATTTTGATGATGAATTTTAATGGGGTTTTTTTTTCCAGAAAAAAGACTTAATACCTTGAGAAGCAAATGTATTGAGATATTAAGTCTTGTTTTCTGAAAGTTTATGCTTAAAACAAGAACAAATATCTGACAATGTAGTCAGATATTTTTTTTCCTTTGAATTTATTATATATATTTCTGACCCCACTGTCAGATCTCACAATTTCCCTTAATTTTGATGATGAATTTTGGTGTTTTTTCACTAAGCAAGACTTAATATCTTCAGTTATTTTGCTTCTTAAGTAAATGTATCTTGATTAAACAATTTTTTCAATATTTTAAATGGTAAACAACACAAAATACAAACACCAGGTGTACATACTGCGAATAAAAAGAGAAAAGGATGTTTTTCCTCAGTGTTTGTGTCTTGATTTCCAGGACAAATATCTAAACATTCTTAAATCAAGACACATTAAGCAAAAATGACTTAAAGTTCCCCAATTATGCTATTTTAAAGGATCCTCATTTTCTAAAATGTCTCCTAAAAAAGGTTCACATTCATCAAGGTCAAAAACACGTTATTTTTCTCATAATATCGGCAGCTCTTTTGAACATTATTATTTTTCTGACCCCATTGGAAGATATTTTTCTTGTTTTAAGCAAAAACTCGCTAAATGTTGATACGTTTTTCAAAAATCAAGACTT
>JARWKJ010000006.1:1733476-1753476 GCA_029959095.1 Rhinichthys osculus | reverse complement strand
TTAAAGTAAAAAGTTTCCAGAAAAAATAATACTCAAGTAAGGTACAGATACTCAAAAAGTGTACTTAACTTCTGCGTTGACTACTGTATCCCATAATGCAAAGCGCTCGAGTTGACATTTAATTTTCAGTGTGATAAATTAGAAAACATTGCATACCCAAATCATTTGTAGGTTTGTCGGAAAAGCGTATAAAATAAATGCAAAAAAGAAAAAGTTTAAATCCTTTATACTCAAACTTCCTTTGATTAAAGTTTTAACGTTATTAGCAAAGTCACTCAATTACTTGGAAGCTCATACATTGCAGATATGCTTATTGAATATGAACCTAACAGATGTAATAGATCTTCTTAATAACTGTTTTAAAGGCACAAGTATGTAAGATGCTCATTTTTTATCCTCGTGATGCTAAAATGGCATGCAATTAATTTTAAAGTCTTGACCCTATAGTCAATCAATTTATCCATTATATCTCATCTTTAATCACCAAAATGACATATTTAAAAGTTTTTTCCTTGAAAATGCTTCATGCTTTAAAATATCTTGAATGTAACTCGACACCCTCGCCTCATTTAGTATGCGCGGTTCTATGAATATGCAAATGAGCCCCGCCTCCACTCACTCACTCAGCTCAGAGATCCACTGGTTGACGATCACATGTTGATCTGATTGGTTACAAGGTCGTTTGTGACGTCAGAAACACCAGCGATTTCAAACCGTGTTTTTGAGACTGTCTTTGGTTCACTGCAGTTTTAAGCAGAAAATACTCAGCAATGCTGTCGACTTATGAACTTACACACGGTGTGTCTTTAAACAAAGGTTGACTAAATATGATATAAACTAAAAACTACATAGGAATAAAACTACCTTTAAAATAGCTAACAAATTGAACAGGCTAAATCTTTGTGCCTTTAATGCATTTTAAATTAAAAATTTCTAACGCACTTGTTGCGATTATTTTATGATTTTTTTTTTCATGTAAATCACTTTACCTTTGTGCATGTGCATGAAATGTGCAATATAAATAAACTTGCCTTGCATGCTGTTTCACATGCCTAAACTAACGGTAGGCGGTATATAGAGTAAATGTTGTGTTTTACTCTAGTATTCTGAATAGAGCTTCAGTCCTCTGCAAACTCTCACAACTCTTCTGCTGGATTTTGATAATTGCAGACACAAAATTGCCACCTCATTTTTCCCCCGTTTCTAATTATTGAGCTCTTCAGCGTTGACATGCTACAGGGAACTAGAAAACACACACACACACACACACACACGTTGAGCAGCTGAACATTGGTGTGCAATTACACTCCTGCAATTACGGCTCTATTGTAAAGCAGAGCATTATGGGGGATTTGCTCTCTATTGCAATTTAAAAAACGGGATAAATCTCCTTCCACATACACACGCAATTTAGATATTGTGTCACACACTGAGGGCAGAAATTCTCATAAAGTTTTGACACCTAAAGTTTAATCTGGATGCTCTTCTTCTCATGTTTCTCCTCAAAAAATGAGTGTGTTTACATGCATTTATTAATAACCCGACAACATGTGTAAGATCAAGCAAACACATTAACTGTGTTTAATAATAAAGGTCATATATGAGGTTTATGAAAACAAACATGATCTGAGCTGCTCTCCACATGCATTTATAGCTCTATACTCGTACTTTATGACATCTAGTCGCTCATTAATGCCTTTTTTTATTTGTTTTATAAGCATTTTTTTGCATGGCATTATTAACTAATGTTAAACTCGAGTCTTATAGTGATTCTCAACCAGGCGGCCTCAGCAAACTTCCTCAAGATGACATTAAAACAGTTTAAAATAAGACAAAATAAGTTTTAAAATGAGCTTCACTAACTGATAATATTTATTATTTTAATTTACAGTGGTGTGAATAAGTTATTACCCCCATGCTAAAGTTGCCTAAAAAGAGGAATAAAAAATCATCTTTTGGAAATTGATCTTAATGCCTTAATTAGAAAAATGAGGAAAAATCCAACCTTTAAGGACACCAATTTTCTTTGTGTATGAATAATGTATCATAAATAAATAAATGTTCTTCCTTAAAATACAGGGTGCATAAGTCAGGCCCCCCCTATGTTAAATTCCCATAGAGTCAGGCAGATTTTTATTTTTAAAGGCCAGTTATTTCATGGATCCAGGATAATATGCATCCTGATAAAGTTCCCTTGGCCTTTGGAATTAAAATATCCCACATCATCACATTCCCTTCACCATACCTAGAGATTGGCATGGTGTTATTTCAGTTAGCCTAATAGCTGGTTTGATTTGCATTGAAAGATGATCTTATGGAAATACCCCATGCCAATCTCTAGGTATGGTGAAGGGAATGTCACATTCTTCTGTGACATTCTGACCAGTAATATTTGCCATTGTTGACACACACAGAGCTGCTAAAGCAGATTATTTCGACTTAAACTGCGACTTCTACTGTTAAATGATGTGAGGGAGAATGTATCTCACACACACACACACACACACACACACACACACACACACACTTGACATTTCCCTCACAGCGTGCCGTGTTAGATGACCTCGCGTCTCAGTGAGTGTGACGAAGAAGTTAGTGACCCAGTACGAATGGCCACTGCAGGGAGTGTACACACACACACACACACACACACACACTCTCTGGAGTCTTTAGCCATCTGGCTTCATGCTGGACTCTGCATGCGGTCTGTAGATGTTTCTCTCTGGATCTCTAGAGCCGGTGAAGCTGTGATGATCTGATCGAGGAGAGATCTTACTAACACAACATCCTCGAGAGATTACCGCGCTCAAACTCAATCAGTTCCAGCTGCCGTTTCCGGGTTCAGTTCGAGTCAAACTCCATCAGTCTGAGCATCTGAGCCTGAACACACTCCAGACTCCCTCCGTGTGTGTGTGTGTGTGTGTGTGTTTCCAGAAGATTTCTGTGTTAATCGACAAATGCTGAGAGATTCACTCGCACTGAAGCCACTCGAAAATAAAGATTATTGTTTTTCTGCATCAAAATTTCACATTAATTTCAATGTGTTACTTTAAATAGCGCTTTTCACAATAGCTACACATCGTTTCAGCAGCTTTACAGAAAATGCATGAGTTCATATTACAATGTGATCTGTTATCAGAGGAAAATAAGTTATTTATTTCAGAAATGTACTTATACAAATTCACAGTTTCGCAAAAAATATATTAATTCAAACAATAATTTAATGCAGAAACAATGAGCTCATTAAAGTAATGAAAACTTGTTTGTTAACAAATGATTGACATTTAGAAAAATGAGTGAAACTCGCCATTTCTCTGAAATGTATTAGTAATTTCAGAGTGAAAATTGTAAATCCTACACATTTTTGTTTCAGTTACAGTTTTTATTCTAAAGCACAGTGCATTAATAGATCAGTCCAATGCTAATTGTTTGTTATTGATTTGATTATGTTCAGAAAACTTCTGGATGCGGATCGGCGTGTTTTTGTGATAGTTCCTGTCTAAACATTCGATTAACAGTGAGTCATTAATTATCCATTTGCCTTTTTGCATAAAGCTCTAATCATTTTTAATTTAATTGATCAAAATACTGCAATGGATTGCATTAGCGGGTGAAGCCGTGTGTGCGTCTGCCATTATCAGCTAATGACAATTACACTGAAGAGCTGTTCAATTAAACTCTCCACGTTCACAGCTCCGCTCGCCTTTAAAGAAGCCGGATAACAGCCGTTCATCTTTAATGCAGCACAGGGAATTCATTCAAATGTTCATTATCAGATGAGCTGAGGTATAAACAAATGAGTTTTCTTGTTGTTTCTGCAACTGGTGGAATTAAGAGTTAAATCGGCCACATTCACACTGGAAAGTTTTGGTAGCGATAACCAATATATGTGTATTTTATGTGCCCTATTATGCTATTTTAAAGGCTCCTAATGTTGTTTGGCGTCTCCTAGAACGGGTTCACACGCATCACAGGTCAAAAACACTTTAATTTCCTCATAATTGCACATCACGTCATTCCTCTCAGTGTCTGAAACGCTTCGATCGAGGATTCAGTCTCTCTAAGCTCCGCCTCTCTGAGAGCTGCTCTGCTGTGATTGGCCAGAAAGCAAACGCTCATTATCATATCTGAATCTCAGCTCTTGATCACAGTGATACGAACAGTAACGATGGCGTGGGTTTCACCGTATCAATCTCAGAAAACAGCGTCTTCTCGACACGAACAACACGATCCGAACTCTTCCAGTCTCAGATACACTACAGTGTTTGAGGGCGGAGCTAAGAGACGCTGCTCAGCCAATCAACACCACAGGCTGGCATTATGCTAATTAGTTACATTGTTATGCAGGTTCAGAATTGATTCTTTCTTCTAGGAAACAATATGTAATGGCGATCGTACCACAAGAATAAAGCCACTAGAGGGAATGTGAAGCCATCTCCAACGCGTGATGGTGCAAAATAATTAGGTCTGCCATGGCATGCGGTTAACACTTTATTTTGTACATAAAATTACTTGAAAAACACTGCTGCTTGCATTTCTGAAATAAGTTGAGTTCGTACATCAGCAAAGACAGTAAACACCATGCTAACTGCAGGACACGCCAGAATCCATCAAGCCATAAACACACATGCACACAAGCACGGTTGAAAAACTGTGAGCTTCCTCAGATCCTAATTCCCTGACGCCATACACCTGTGACTTCCTTATATAGTCTCCATAAGTACTGTGATTCCCCCACCTATGCCCCCTGGTGTGCAAGCGGAAAAACATCACCCTATTCAACTTACTACTGACAAAACACATAAAACACACATCAAAATTGGCTACAACACACCGGCCCCTAATTGTTACTCTATAATAACATAACAATTAAACATCATACAAACAATTGAAGCCAATAAAACATCCATTATGCACATGTGTGGTTTCAGTTCATAATGTCCATGTATACATGCATATGTCCAATACATCAGTCTCTATCCAGCTTCCCGCAGAAGACAAATCTTTGTAACTGGTCTCTCCAGAATGTTACATTTGGTCTGGACTTTAACAGACCGCACAAGTCCTTGTGAGTCAGGAAATGTCTGTAGTACTTTCCCTAACAACCAGGATCCGCGAGGTGCAGTAGAGTCTGCCACAATGACTATGTCTCCAATGACAAAGCTTCTCCTGTCCTTGGACCACCGTTGTCGTTCCTGTAACAGAGGTAAGTACTCCCGAACCCATCTGTGCGAGAAGAGATCCGATAAGAACTGAACTTGCCTCCAGCGTCGTTTTGTGTACAAATCACTCTTTTCGAAAAGCCCAGGTGGAAGTGCAGGTTTGCCTTTCAACAGAAGGATGTGATTTGGGGTCAAGGGTTCCAGATCGTTAGGATTATCTGATACTTTAGTGATGGGACGGTCATTTAATATGGCTTCCACCTCACATAGCAGAGTTTGTAACCCCTCATCATCCACACTTTGCTGATGAAGGACTGAGTTCAGCACCTGTCTGACCACGCGAATGATTCTTTCCCATGTTCCGCCATGATGTGATGCAGCAGGAGTATTGAAGCTCCATTTCACTTCTGACTGAAGTAATGCATTTTGAATTTTTTGATGATTAAGAGCAGACAGAGCCTCTCTCAGCTCACGTTCTGTTCCTACGAAGTTAGTACCGTTGTCTGATCTGATGTGAGATACCTGACCTCTTCTGGATATAAATCTGCGCAGTGCATTAATACAAGAACTGGTATCTAAAGAATATGCCATTTCCAAATGCACTGCCCTGCTGGCCATGCAGGTGAAGATAACACCATAGCGTTTTATGAAGCTGCGGCCTCTCTTCACTTCGAAAGGCCCGAAGTAGTCAACACCCACATTTATGAATGGTGGGAGGTCAGGTTGAAGTCTGTCTGTTGGCAGATCTGCCATCTTTTGTTCACCCAGCTTTCCTCTAAAACGTCTGCAAATGACGCAGGATGAAAGAATCTTTCTAGCAGCAGCATTTGCGCTGGTGATCCAATACCGCTGACGAAGTCTAGAAAGAAGGTGATTTCTTCCACAATGTCCTAACTGCTCATGAATGTGGCGAAGGATGAGAGTGGAGATATGTTGGTCTTTAGCCAAAATGACTGGATGTTTCATGCCCTCAGGCATTGCTGCTTTACTGAGCCTTCCACCCACTCTCAAGAGCCCCTTTTCAAACACTGGATCAAGTTTATAAATATGGCTGCTTTTCTTCACTCCAGATGTTCCCCCTTTCAAAACAGTTATTTCATCATTGAACTTGTCTAGTTGACAGTATTGGATGATAGCCATTTCAGCGGTTTCAAGATCTTCTGGGGACATGGTTTGACCAGTCAGTTTGGTTCTGAATCTTTGCATCTCCTTTTCCACTTTGCCCTTTAGTTGACTTATGTCAAGTCCACTGCTAGACACAGAAGCTTGTATTTCTTTTCTCTTCTGACTCAACAGCAGCAACATCTTTCTCACCTGTAGAAAGCAAGCAACTGAGGTTTTTAACCTTTTCCATGAAGAGAAGTAAGTTATCAACTGGTTTGTTGCATTCTGTGTATCGGTGTTGACAGTGTTTGTTACATTTAGGACATCTTTAATGACTACAGCATTTACTGTAGCCTCTCCTTTGACCTCTGGGTCAGTACTGCCGATAGAAACAGAATCTACAATGTTAACAGGCCATTCCCCTTCACTCTTAAGAAGAAAATCTGGGCCGTGGATCCATCTGCTGCTTGTGAGAAGGTACTCAATTTTCACCCCACGTGAAGCCTCATCTGCAGGATTCTGCTTTGTATCGACGTACCTCCATTGTGAGACAGAAGTAGCTTCTCTTATTGTGGAGATCCTATTGGCCACAAAGGTGTGAAAACGCTTTGTTTCATTCCCAATGTACTTTAACACAGTTGTGCTGTCACTCCAAAAGGTTGAATTTTCCAACTCTAGCTGTAGTTCTGCTTTCAACAACCTATCAATTCGAACTGCATGCACAGCAGCGGTTAGTTCCATCCTTGGGATTGTCACTTTCTTTAATGGCGCAACTCTTGCTTTTCCTAGAATGAATGCAAGATGAATTTTCTTCTTGTCATTCTGCAGCCTCAGGTACGATACTGTACCATAACCATCCTCGCTGGCATCGGAGAAGTGATGTAGTTGGGCATTTGTGAGCTGTCCAAAATCTTTGGGCTTGATGCATCTTGGTACGCTAAATGTGCTGAGCTTTCTTAGATCTTCTAGCCACCTCACCCATTGTAGTTGGTAGTTTGGGGAAATGTGATCATCCCAACCACAGCTCAACCTACAAAGATGTTGCAACAACAACTTGGCAGGTAAGGTAAAGGGAGCTAAAAATCCTATGGGATCGTATACTGAGCTTATTACAGACAAGATACCTCGTCTTGTCAGTGGTCTTTCCTGAACTGCCATTTTGAACCTGAAAGTGTCAGTTTCTGCACACCATTGCAGTCCAAGTGTTCTCTCGACAGGGAGATTGTCTCTGTCGAGATCCAATTGTTTCACTTCCTTAGCTCTTTTTTCTACATCAATAGATTCCAACACTGACCTGCTGTTGCTAATCCATTTCACCAGCTGAAAACCACCCAGCTGGCATACAGTTGTCAGGTGTCTCACCAGGGCCATGGCCTCTGCTTCTGAAGGCAGGGACTTCAAGCAGTCATCCACGTAGAAATTGTGCTTGATTGTGTCTGTCACGTGTACTGGAAACTTTGCCCTGTTGTCCTCAGCAGTTTTTCTTAGGGCGAAACTAGCACAGCTGGGTGATGATATTGCACCAAATAGATGAACAGTCATTCTGTATTCAGTGAGATGCTGTGTTAGTTCACCACTTGGCCACCACAGGAAGCGAAGAAAATCTACATCCTGAGTTGTCACTTTAACTTGATGATACATCGCCTGAATATCAGCCATCACTGCTACAACTTCTTGACGAAACCTTGTCAGAACTCCAAGTAATGAATTCGTCAAATCAGGTCCCTGAAGTAGATGACCATTGAGTGACATCCCCTTGAAGCTTGCACCGCAGTCAAACACCACCCTCAATGTTCCCTTTTTTGGATGGTATACGCCATGATGCGGAATGTACCAGACTTTACCTTCTTTTCCTTTCAGTTGATGTTCTGGCACCTTTTCTGCATATCCTTTATTTATGACATCACTGAGAAAGTGAGTGTATTCCTCTTTAAAGGTAGCATTTTTCATAAATTTCCTTTTTAAACAGAGAGCTCTTTGTTCAGCAACCTGACGGTTGTTAAGCATGGTGACATTTTCCTCTCTGAAAGGTAATCTCATGCAGTAATGACCGTTGCTGAGTTCAGCTGAACTGTTCATGATTTCCATAAACTTGAGATCTTCTCTGGACATTTCTGGCTTGTCCTCTGCTGACTTCTCATTAAAGTCGTGATTGTATTGCTTCACCAACAATTCCTCTATGTTAGCAATAGATATTCGGTTGACTGAAATGATAGAATCACTGCTCCCAGTTTCGTTGCCTCCTCTCAGTGGTCCATTAATAACCCATCCCAATAGGGTTTTGACAGCATAGGGTCCTCCATCCTTGCTGTTTACCACTTCCCATGGTTCCATTACTCTTGCAACGTTACTTCCAATCAACAGTTCCACGTCAGCGTTGATGACAGGAATTTCCACTGAGTGTAAATGTGGCCAGACACTTAATTCTTCTTGTCGTGGAATGTTATCATGAGTCACAGGCATCTCATATTGTGTGAATACATCAGGTAATTCAAAGAAAGTGTTACTATTAAGTGCAGATACCTCCAGTCCTGAGATAACATGACTGTCGACAATCTTTTCTTGGCTCATGGTTCTTAACAGGATCTTGGCGTTCTTTCCTCTCACCTTTAGTTCCCTCATGAGTCGTTCAGAACAGAAAGTTGCTGTACTGCCGGGATCTAAAAATGCATACGTTTTTAACATCTTACTGCCTTTTACAGCCTTGATTTGTACAGGCACAATTGGCAAAACATGGTCTTGCGCCCCGGCCCCTATATGGCCACAAGTCTTAGGAGAAACTGCATGACTTGTTTCTTGATATGTGTCCTCTGATTTGATTTCCCTTTCTCTTGAATGGATGTGGAGGCAGGTAGGATGTTTCAGGTTACACAACTTGCAAGACAGACGTCTATGGCAATCTTTGCTCATATGTCCAACAGTCAAACACCCAAAACAAACACCTTTGGCTTTTAGAAAGTCAATTTTCTCTCTGTGCAGCTTCTTCTCCATTCTGGGGCACAACTCCAATATGTGACCCTCCTCACACAGCAGACACGATACTTTAGTTCTTTTATCAGTCACATTGTTCTCCTTTTGCACTTGATATATGTTTCCAGTTTTAACAGCTTCAACAGAAGTAGCAAAACTGCTTCCCCTTCCTTTGAAGCGAACCTGTGAGATTTTATGTCCAATGTTAGATTTTGGTGGCAAGATGGATGTGTCCTGAATGTTTCCAAAGAGTGGATCAGAGGCAATGGATACTTGCCTCTCAATAAAACTGACAATGTCACTGAAACCTGCCTGACGACAGTGCCTCTCCTGCAACTCATACGCAGTGTTTCTCCACCTTTCCCTTAGTTTGTACGGGAGCTTCAAGACTATAGCACGCATGTTGGATGGCATGTTCATCTCTGTCATGTAACTGATGTCCTCCATTGCATTACAGCAAACCCGTAGAAACAAAACAAAGGCTTGCAAGCCTTTAACATCTTCTGCTTTCACTGGTGACCATCCCAGAGCTTTCTCCATATAAGCTGTGGCTATACTTTGTTCATTTCCAAAATGTTTCTGAAGAAGTGCCTTAGCTCTTTGATACCCTCTTTCAGGTGGCATGTGTTGACAGCTCTTGACCAGCTCCTTAGGTTGTCCTTTGGTGTACTGCTCTAAAAAGTACAAACAATCCATACTGCTAGCAGTCTTTCCCTCCACTCCATTTTCAAATGCTCTTATAAATGTGCTGTACTTGAGAGGGTCACCATCAAAGGTTGGTATATCCCTTGGAGGTAATGATAGTGAAGACTGCTGCTGCACTAGTAAGGCAGTTATGTCATTTTGCCTTTGCATAATAGTGAGAAGATTTTGAGTTTCTTGTCCCACGTTGGCTTGCACTAAATCATCACGCTGTATGGACTCCTGCGTGGAAAGCATAGCCGGTTTCTGAGTGTGATATGTGGCGTGATTGGTTTGCTGAGAATTTTGAGGCATACTTGTTTTGTAATCCAGAGCATGCTCATTTGTTCCATCTTGTTGTAAACTGGTTTCCTTACGTCGTGCCCCCATTGACACCGTGGCTTTGCTGCCTCCTTTTGGTAGATGATTGAACTGATGGCTTGAACTTTGTGGACATGTCTCCATTGACACTGTGGTTTTGCTGCCTCCTTTTGGTAGATGATTGAACTGATGGCTTGAACTTTGTGGAACAAATTCCATAGCAGAGGATCTGAGAGAGGATTTGTGTTTTGACCTTTTCAGATATGAATTCATTCCATCAGAATGTGCACTCGAGCTTTGCACATCAGAACCTCTGTACTTAAGCACCTTAACCTTTGCTGTATGAGCAGCAATTTGACTCTTTATTTCAAGCGCCTCCTTCTTTTGTCTAATTTGTTCCTCCTGTACCTCCAGTTCATGTTTTTCTTTTAATGTAGCTGCCATAGCAAGAAGAGCGACCCTTTCAGCCTCTGCTTTGAGGTATGCAGATGAGGTTGATGACTTTAAAGACCTGTGGCTGGAGCATGAAGCAGACGTACACCTTTTACCACCAACATTGGAAACACTATCATTTGGACCAATATCATCAGTGATGACAGTCATGTGTTGCGCAATATTGTCAACTTCATCATCATTGCATTGTTCCTTATTGTCAAGCAACCACTCTTCAATCCCTCTAATTATTTCTGTATTGCTGTTCATTTGAGTTTCAAACCATTTATTTTGTTTTGACATTTCCTCCTGTGGTAGCAATGGTTTCAATGATTCATGCAACTCTGTTGTTTCCGCAACCATTTTTGGAAACGTATCATATATGTTCTGTACCTCAGGCACCTTTTCTTTTGAAAGCATCAATTGCTCAACTTCCTTTCTTAGTTTGTAAAGTTTCTTTATCCTAAGGTTCCTTTCCTTTTGATGTGATAATATTTTTTCTTCTAAAGCTTTAACCGTGAGTTTAACTGGTCTTTTACCAAGTTCATTCTCCCTTTCACTTTGATTGACAGAAGATGCATTCAAATCCACGTTACTCATTTTGATAATGATTTAGACAAGCTGCCAAAAGGCTTTATTTTTAGAATTGAAGCAGGATTTGCCTATATCCTGATTGTGAGAAGTCCAATCTCTTCCACACAGCTTATAACAATTCAAAAAACAGTCCTACCGTAGCTCTCCGTGTTGTTGTTTAGCCCACTTTCACTTATCAGCGTCCCATTTGTCCTGTCGGCGTTCACTGATTGGAATCAGCTGGAGCGCGCTACAACATCCGCGTGATCCGTCCATTAAAGCGTAGTTTTTCAACTTTTGTAATGGCGATCGTACCACAAGAATAAAGCCACTAGAGGGAATGTGAAGCCATCTCCAACGCGTGATGGTGCAAAATAATTAGGTCTGCCATGGCATGCGGTTAACACTTTATTTTGTACATAAAATTACTTGAAAAACACTGCTGCTTGCATTTCTGAAATAAGTTGAGTTCGTACATCAGCAAAGACAGTAAACACCATGCTAACTGCAGGACACGCCAGAATCCATCAAGCCATAAACACACATGCACACAAGCACGGTTGAAAAACTGTGAGCTTCCTCAGATCCTAATTCCCTGACGCCATACACCTGTGACTTCCTTATATAGTCTCCATAAGTACTGTGATTCCCCCACCTATGCCCCCTGGTGTGCAAGCGGAAAAACATCACCCTATTCAACTTACTACTGACAAAACACATAAAACACACATCAAAATTGGCTACAACACAATATTTATGTACTTAATTAGCTGTTGTGTTTGTAATAAGGTTGGAAGTAGGATAAGGTTGTGTTAAGGTTGTGTATAAGTTGTAATAAGGTTGTGTTTGTAGGAAGGTTGAGGGACCGAAACGTTACGGATACATTTTCTGCAAGTTTGAATAGTGTGGAGGATTTATTTTTCTAGTTCATATTGGAATAAATAACTGCAAAATTACTGTTGAAACTGTTAAACGATATTCAGTTCTAGTCAGATCAATGTTAATTCAATTCGGTTCATTAACAGTTCAGTTCAATTCAATCAGTATCATGGCAATTCATGATTTTTACATTAACTCATCAAAATAATTCATACGAGATTTACCTTAAAATCGGTTTAATATAATATTATAAGGTGAAATGACGTGAACAGTATTATGCTAAAAATGTAAGGCAGCAGAACTGAAGTTTTTAAGTTGAAACGGGTGGACATTGTTTTACAGTGTGTCGATGTTGCTAAAATCATCAAATATGAAATTAAATCGAATCAGCAGTAGAAGAAAACAGATTATTCAACTCAAATTTAGTTTTCATCCAATGCAGTCAGTCCAGTGAAATTGACAATATTACTGAACATCAGTCTTTTAAACCCATGTAAGCAAGCCGATCAATGCGTGTTTGATCTTAGTTGAGTGAACTGCATTTGCATTTGATGTTTTTATACAAAGTGACTTGCATTGCATGCATTCAATCTTTGATCAGTTCATGCATTCCCTTGGAATCAAACCCATGACTTTGGACTTCGCACCGGTTCGAGTTTCGGGAAGGAATCATGTTGCATGATGGGGAAATCTGAACTGTGTGAAACAGCCAGTGACTGTGGTTCGGTTCTGATGTGTGTGTCTGCATTGCAGAGCTGCGGGCCGGATCGAGTGTGTGTGTGTGTCATGAGAAGTTAATTACACTCCTCTTCTCCTGTTGTCCTCATCAGACGTGTCTCAGGGCTTCATGGGGCCGGTGCGTTGGGAAAAGCTCGCTGGGAGTTTGTTTGCCCCGGAGTTGCTCGAGCCGACCGTCGCTCTTCTGCTCCTGATGGCCATTTGATAAAGAAACGGATTAATGTCACTCGCGGGGTGTGGGATTCACGGTTCTCCTAGAGGAGGCGTTTAGGCCGAGAGATGGAGAAACAGACGAGCTGCTTGAGGCTGTTCAGGAATAATCCTGGTTATCGCGAGCCTCTGAAACTCATTTACACTTGTTTACAGGTTTAAATGTGAAATGTGAGGCTTGTCAAGTCATAATTATTTCTATAGAGCTCTATACAATACAGATTGTGTGAAAGCAGCTTCACAGAATGCAGTAAAAATTATATGATACGACGACATCATCATCAACATCATAAGTAATTGACTCATCAAAATAACCAATTTCAACTTCATTTTTTAAAAGTATATATCATGAGTCAAAAATAGAGGATTTAATAAAACGAGTTAAAAATGGCTGGTTCATCAAGTTGAATGTGGGGGGGGGGGGGGGGGGGTGTACAGTAAACGGGAAAATAACAGTGTTAATGTTGCAAAGTTCAGCTGTAAAGCAGCTCTACAGAAGACTAGTGTCATTATTCAGATCAGTTCAGTTCAATGTTGATTCAGTTCAGTTCAATAGCAGTGAATCAGTTCAAATACAGAGAATCAGTTCAGTTACAGAGAATCAGTTCAATAACAGAGAATCAGTTCACTAATGATGAATCAGTTCAATAACCCTGAATCGGTTCAATTTTACTGAATTGGTTCAATAACACTGAATCAGTTCATAATGATGAATCAGTTCAATAACAGTGAATCGGTTCAATGACAGTGAATCAGTTCAATAACAGTGAATCAGTTTAATTATGACGAATCAGTTCAATAATGATGAATCCGTTCAATAATAGTAAATCGGTTCAATAACACTGAATCATTCAATAACAGTGAATCAGTTCAATAACAGTGAATCAGTTCAATAATGACGAATCAATTCAATAATGATGAATCAGTTCAATAACACTGAATCATTCAATAACAGTGAATCAGTTCAATAACAGTGAATCAGTTCAATAACACTGAATCAGTTCAATAACAGTGAATCAGTTCAATAACAGTGAATCAGTTCAATAATGACGAATCAGTTCAATAATGATGAATCAGTTCAATAACAGTGAATCAGTTCAATAACAGTGAATCAGTTCAATAACAGTGAATCAGTTCAATAACAGTGTTAATGTTACAAAGTTAGCATGTCATTTTTAACTTTGAATTTTGTTCTCATAAGCTATTTATATACTACTAGTTTTTCATTTTATATTTTCAGTTTTCATTTCAATTTTCAAACTCTTAATTTTAGATTTACTTCTAACTGTATGTGCTTTTGTCATTTTTATTAAATTATTATTTACGGTTTTTTTTCAGTTACTAATTTTACATTTAACATTTTTAACTTTCATTTAAGTTTAGTTTAATCTTTATTTCAATTACATTTTAAATGTAACATTTTCACAATTTCATTCAAGTACATCTGTCAAGTGAAATGACAAGGAGACCCACAACAGTTTCTGTAAATATCATATTTCTTGCGTGTGTGTGAACAGCTGTGGATGTGTGTGTGATCATTCGTGGAAAACTGCTAGAGGAATTATCCTGAAAGTGTCGTTCTAAAACACTCGCCGCTCTTCATTATAAGATGTTATCATCATAGAGTTATCAGAGTCTCTCTGTTATCATCCCTCTCTATTATATATTCTTACTTTCCCATTTTGTCTTTTTAACACAAATAGTATCATTACTCTCTGACTGTCTCTCTCTCCCCCACAGGCAGATGTGTGTGTGTGTGTGTGTGTGTGTGTGTGTGTGAGTGATGAGGGTAATTTCACCCCAACAGCCAAACCATCATTACACCACACACACACACACACACACACACACACACACACACACACACACACACACACACACACACACACACACACACACACACACGTCTGGTCCACTATCTTTGTGGGGACTCTCCATAGGCGTAATGGTTTTTACAAACTGTATATTCTGTCCCCTTACACTGCCCCTATCCCTAAACCTACCCATCACACACACACACACACACACACACACACACACACACACACACACACACACACACACACACACATTCACTCACACTAACACACTCACACACACATTCACTCACACTAACACACTCATACACACACACATTGACTCACACTAACACACTCATACACACACACTCACACACACGCACACACACACACACACACACATTCACTCACACTAACACACTCACACACACACACACACACACACACACATTCACTCACACTAACACACTCATACACACACACATTGACTCACACTAACACACTCATACACACACACATTCACTCACACTAACACACTCACACACACACACACACACACACACACACACACACATTCACTCACACTAACACACACACACACACACACACACACACACACACAGACACACATTCACTCACACTAACACACTCATACACACACACTCACACACACGCACACACACACACGCACACACACGCACACACACACACATTCACTTACACTAACACACTCACACACACACGCACACACACATTCACTCACACTAACACACATACATACACACACACACACACACATACACACACACACACACACACACACACACACACACACATACACACACACACACACACACACACACACACACATACACACACACACACACACACACACACACGCACGCACGCACGCACACACACACACACACACACACACACACACACACACACACACACACACACACTCAGTGTGTAAGTGGAGGCAGTTGTTCAGTGTCTCCTGCTGTGAGCGTCATGTTCGCTGAAGAGTTTCTCATATTTAAAAACAGATTTACGCCCAAACGAGAAGCAAATTGTTTTGCTGAGATGAGAGGCAGAAACATGGAATAATTGTTCATCAGTAATTGTGCGCAGAGTTTCTGCTGTCGCTCACGGGCTTGTGTGTGTGTGTGTGTGTGTTAATGATGTCCAGGCTGGTAAAGATGATTGTTTGTGTTGTTGAGGATCAAATTGACACCCAATTGTTTCCGTGCAATTTCACAAAAATCGAAAATCACTTAAGAAATATATAAATATAAACAAAAAAACTCTATTTTAGCCTGTCAGTATAAAATATGTGACTGTTTTTTTTTTTTACTGTGATACTCATAAAGAAACTTAATTTTCCTTGGATGATTCAGAAGACGAGTCTTCAATACGTAGTCAAATTAAAGTCTTAACCCTCAGACGGTCTTCGTTTCCGAGTCACATCCTGGGCCTTCCCGGTCAGAAGTGACCGGACACCTAAAAATGAAACTTCCTCCATCCCAGTAAAACCAATGCAATTTATTTTTGTTCTATAATATTTATTCTTTTTAATTTAGTATTTTGAGACAATTTGATTGAACTTATTAATATTTATGCAATATTTATGGTAAATTTTTTGCCATTGAAAATAATGATTTTTTAATTTTATTTTTATTTTTTATTTATTTTTCTTCTATGCAGTATTTTCGGTTAAAATAGAGACTAGGCTTTCAGAAAGAAAAAAAAATCAATTTATTAAACATAAAATTAAATAAATCATGTTATTGCATGGGTTTACCACTAGATGCCTGTATAGCTCTAAATGGAGATGCTTGTGAATTCTAGTTGTTTTTGGACCAAATTACTTACTTTTAAGATGTGGATTGAATGTATTTTTTTTAAGAAATTCTCAAATAATACTTTTTGCCAAGGTTTATAACATTTTATTAATTATTATTTTAATAATTTTACTAATTATTATTATATATATATATATATATTAATTATGATTATTAATTATGTTTTTCACTCTTGATGTTTTAGAGTTTCACCCCTTCATTGCTGAGCACTTTTTTCTTCATCGTGGTCGATTTGTAGATAATTTTTGTGTTTTTGTCAATTTCCCATTCATTTCCTATGGGGGTCATTTTTGACCGAAGACCAAAATCGTCACTATTTTTTTTACGACCACTTAGCATGCTCGGATCATGACCTCAATTTTTTTTTGTATTCACATACCTAATGCCATAAAAGTCACCAAGTTTCGTAACATTCCGATGAAGCTGTGATTTTTAGAAATTCAAAACAGAAAATTTTCCGGTCATAAATGACCGAAGACCGTCTGTTAAATGTAATAAGTTTCCATGTATTTTATAGTGTTTGATCGGACTCTTCTGCTGTTTCTCAAAGTGTTGATTTTTGGCAAACATGCAAACCAACATGACACTCAATACAGAAGTTGCAAGCTTTTCCAAAACACATCTTTGAGTCGAAACTTTGCATGCATTCATGACCCTAAATGAAAAATATTTAGTATAAGAAATATATAGTTTAACCAGTTCAAATTGGCTTCACACAACAGGAGGGTTTAAGAATGACCGCTCATCTTTTCTTCTCTATTGTGCCGTATATCCGAGTGAATGGCTTCTGGAACAAGAATTGATTGGATAATTGTGGATCTTGTGTGAGTGACAGGCTGGTGTGCTCGCAGCTGATTGGCTGACAGGCTGGTGTGCTCACAGCTGATTGGCTGACAGGCTGGTGTGCTCGCAGCTGATTGGCTGACAGGCTGGTTTGCTCACAGCTGATTGGCTGACAGGCTGGTGTGCTCGCAGCTGATTGGCTGACAGGCTGGTGTGCTCGCAGCTGATTGGCTGACAGATTGGTGTGCTCGCAGCTGATTGGCTGACAGGCTGTTCCTGGTTTCCTCTGATTCCTTCATGTTCATTAATGTTGTTTTTTGAAGGCAATATCTGACTTTTGAACAAGAATTTAAAGAAGCTCGTCTCATTTTCTTACATTTGCTTGTTGGATGTGAACAGCAAAAATCACATTGAATCAGATTTTGACGATGCCATTTGAATATGAAGACAATTAAACATCATAATTGTGTGCTAATGTGTAATGTGTTACACAGAAAGGTGCATATATTTATTTATAATATAAAAGTCGGCATGAAACGGAAGTTGCACTGGCCTTTACTAACAAGAAGAAATGTGGGCGGGGCTTGATTGTGTCCGTGAGGAATTGATTGGATGGTTGTGGTTTCCTATTGGCTGATCTCATGTGAGTGACAGGTTAAAGCCCCGCCCACATCATCAGAGAAGAGATGCTGCAAGAGGAAGATATTCTGATTCAAGATTAACATGAATTTGCAAAGAGAAAGAATGGTACATTTTGATTTCATGGTGTCTTATATTTTTACTGGAAGCGAGACAAAAACACTCATTATGAGTCGTTCTCTCATTAATCAAAGGAGCTGAATGGAAGTGTTTTTTTTTCTGAGAAATCTTCCCCGTTCCTCTTGAGAATAGTGTGTGTGTCGTGTGTGTGTGTGTGTGTGTGTGTGTGTGTGTGTGTGTGTCGTGTGTGTGTCTCGTTCAGACAGTCCATTGGTTCAGGCTGAATGATCTGTCGTCTCTCATTCGCTCATCTGTCCTCCGGTGGGACCGGCCCGCAGAACCTCTGCTGTCTCTGCTGATCGAGCGCTTAAGTGACAGCACACACACACACACACACACACTCACAGCTAACCGGAGGACTGACAGTCCTCACGGATCACTGACCCGGGGAAATATACGGACAATCACGGGGACGGGAAGAGGAAAAACCTAATTGTTGATCCTGAAACATCTCATTTATAAAACTGTGTGTAGGATCCTCACTAAAAGTGCACGTGCGCCTTAAATGGAAAATTATAACAAATAAAGCCTTGAAATATCTCACTTTGCATGTAATGAGTCCATATAATGTATTAGTTTCACCTTTTAAGTTGAATTACTGAAATAAACGAACTTTTGCACCATATTCTCATTTTTCCAGTTTCACCTGTTTGGAGGGGTATAACAACGCCTACTATGCAAATCCTCATCTGCATATCATTTGCATATGCATGTTCATTCTCGTGATGTCATGTTTAACGGTACATCACATTAGGAAAATATTATACATTACATAAAGATCATTTAGTAGCCTATTGTTTTTGAATAAATAAATCAAATATTATAAGATACATTTCAGAGAAAGTTTTTCTCAATTTTTTCCACAGGCCGAATAGTATTTTTAATTGTTTTATATTTTTTATGGAGACAGATAGGCCTTATTGATCATTATTTGCACGTTCTACTATTATCATGCACTAAGCAAACATTAAAACACAGCAATCACGGCGAGTGGAAGAGGAAACCCGAGCAATATTGCGTTTAAAAGACGTCCCTCCTTAAAACTGCAGTGAACCAAAGACAGTCTCAAAAACACGGTTTGAAATCGCTGGTGTTTCTGACGTCACAAACGACCTTGTAACCAATCAGATCAACGTGTGATCGTCAACCAGTGGATCTCTGAGCTGAGTGAGTGAGTGGAGGCGGGGCTCATTTGCATATTCATAGAACCGCGCATACTAAATGAGGCAAGGGTGTCGAGTTACATTCAAGATATTTTATATTTTATATTATTTATATAAGGAAAAAACTTTTAAAATATGTCATTTTGGTGATCAAAGATGAGTTTAAGAAATAATATTATTGACTACAGGGGACTTTAATAAATGTATAGGCTATTAAAATATTTACTCATTGTTAGTTCGTGTTACTTAACAAATGAGACCTTATTGTAAAGTGTTGACAACCTGAGATTTGATCATTAACAGTAATATTAAGTTACCCTAACAAACAATAGCTAATAATAGATGAGGCAAATTCATTACTAGCCTATTATATATTTTTAACAGAATACTTGTTTGTTCTAATTATTTATTCATTTAGCTGTTTATTGAACTGTGGCACAACTTGTTGATTGTTTATATCGTCACAAAATGTAAACTATATTATTGCCCAGTGATATATTACAAGTTTTATAATAGGTATATATTGCAGCATCGCATATGCCTGTTTTTGGATGTCTGATA
>JARWKJ010000006.1:1720976-1728476 GCA_029959095.1 Rhinichthys osculus | reverse complement strand
ACTCTAACATGCATGGAATCTGAAAGGTTCTTCACACTAAAGCGTTTCTTTGAAGAACTGATCACTGAAAGATTCTTTTGGGAACCAAAATGGTTCTTCTAAGGCATTGCTGTGAAAAACCCGTTTAAAACTTTATTTTTAAGAGTGCATATGCACGTCACAATCTTGATTTATGAGTTTCACTGGTTTTGAGCATGCAATATCGCTAACTTAATTTAAGTATGCATATGCATTGAAATTGTGGATAAAATATTTGGATAAAAGCGCCTGCTAAATGCATAAATGTAATTTAAACGTATAACAGGTCAAATTTAAGGCAGTCGGTTCATGAATGAAACTACTGGTGTTACTGGTTTCCCAAGACCATCACTGCTGTGAAAAACCCTTTTGAAACCTTTATTTTTTAGAGTGCATACGCACGTCACAATCTTGAGTTTCACACCGGGTTTTGAGCATGCAATATCGCTTACTTAATTTAAGTATGCATATGCATTGAAATATGGATAACATGTATGGATAAAAGCGCCTGCTAAATGCATAAATGTAATTTAAACGTTTAACAGGTCAAATTTAAGGCAGTCGGTTCATGAATGAAACTACTGGTGTTACTGGTTTCCCAAGACCAAATTCCCAGCTCAAAACCATGCAAACATTTTAGATGAGATGATTTCAGATGCTTCATAATGGCTTGTGATGCTGCGTTGTTTCATGCATATGAATAAAACTACTGGTGTTACTGGTTTCCCATGACCATCATTGCTGTTTTAAGAGTGCATATGCACGTCACAATCTTGAGTTTAATCCTGGTTTTAAGCATGCAATATCGATAATTTAATCTATGCATTGAAATATGGATAACATATATGGATAAAAGCGCCTGCCAAATGCATAAATGTAATTTAAACGTATAACAGGTAAAATTTAAGGCGGTTGGTTCATGCATGAACTACTGGTGTTACTGGTTTCCCAAGACCAAATTCCCAGCTCAAAATCATGCAAACATCTTAGATGACTTCAGATGCTTCATACTGGCTTGTGATGCTGCGTTGTTTCATGCATATGAATAAAACTACTGGTGTTACTGGTTACCCAAGACCATCATTGCTGTGAAAACCCCTTTTGAAACCTTTATTTTTTAGAGTGCATACGCACGTCACAGTCTTGAGTTTAATCCTGGTTTTAAGCATGCAATATCGCTCATTTAATCTAAGTAGGCCTATGCATTGAAATATGGATCAAATATTTGGATAAAAGCGCCTGCCAAATGCATAAATGTAGTTTAAACGTATAACAGGCCAAATTTAAGGCAGTCGGTTCATGCATACATATTCCCAGCTCAAAACCATGCCACGATCATGATTCGCTGATTTCAGAGGCTTCATAATGGCTTGTGATGTTTGATAAGAGAGCCAGTAAAGACCTCGTTAAGATGCCAGTGTTTTTCTGTTTTCATTGTATTATTTATTTACCTCCGCAAAGTGTCTTTTTTCAACACCTTGTGCGGGTTTGTGTGTAAATAAAGCGTTCTCTCCTCGTGTTTTCTCTGTCCTTGTCACCGCACAGACAGTGCCAGCGTGTGCAACTCTCCCGCCATGAGTTCAAGCGCTTTCATCCGCTCAAACCGTTCCGTTCCGGCGGAGTCAGTCGCGATCCTGATAAATGTCTTTTGAGGGGATTTGTTTGAGGGACGGTTGATTTAATTACATTCTCTCTGATAAACCCTAAACCCGCAAACTGAACTAACCTGGTTCTTTTACTCGAGATTACATAATGTCAGCGTCATAATGCTCGATTGCATCTCTGAGCGCGAGATAAATCATCTTCTGGAAAGCAAACATCGCGTCTACACTGGCAGAATGTTTATTCTGTTTCCCTTTGGAGGAAAAAAAGAAGCAATTTCCATCTTAAGAAGCAGAAACACGTTTCTTGACAGGCAGAACATCTTTCAGAGGTTTGTGGTGGTTTAAAAATGCGAATATTATTTTTTCCAAGTCGACATGAAATCGAATCTTTGAATCTTTTATTACTGTAAAATGAAGCATGTGATTTAATGTCAGTCACGGTTATTACGTGTGTTTTCTGTGCAGAACTTCTCAGAATGTTCTGGCAAGATTCTCTCAATCAACAAACAATGTTTAATATAACATTAGTTCAAAGTTATGAAGTTCAAAGTAACATTTAGTTCAGAGAACATTCATAAGTAACTGTTCTTGTAATGTTTGCGAAATTATCAAAGGGAATGTTCCAGTAACGTTTGTGTAATCAAGTCAAGTCAAGTCAAATATATTTATATAGCGCTTTTCATAATACAGATTGTATCAAAGCTGCTTCACAGTATCAATCAAAACAACTTCACAGTGTTTGTTTATTACTGGAAAAGACATCCAAGTTTGGTAGAGCTGATCAGTGGTATGATGGGTCATTTAATTTGAATATCCCCAACTGAGCAAGCCAAAGGCAACAGTGGCAAGCAACCGAAAAACTCCATCAAGTGACCCGATAGTGTCCTAAAACTCCATCAAGTGACCCGATGGTGTCCTAAAACTCCATATCAAGTGACCCGATGGTGTCCTAAAACTCCATCAAGTAACCCGATGGTGTCCTAAAACTCCATCAAGTGACCCGATGGTGTCCTAAAACTCCATCAAGTAACCCGATGGTGTCCTAAAACTCCATCAAGTGACCCGATGGTGTCCTAAAACTCCATCAAGTGACCCGATGGTGTCCTAAAACTCCATATCAAGTGACCCGATGGTGTCCTAAAACTCCATCAAGTGACCCGATGGTGTCCTAAAACTCCATCAAGTGACCCGATAGTGTCCTAAAACTCCATCAAGTGACCCGATGGTGTCCTAAAACTCCATCAAGTGACCCATCAAGTGACCCGATAGTGTCCTAAAACTCCATCAAGTGACCCGATGGTGTCCTAAAACTCCATCAAGTGACCCGATGGTGTCCTAAAACTCCATCAAGTGACCCGATGGTGTCCTAAAACTCCATCAAGTGACCCGATGGTGTCCTAAAACTCCATCAAGTGACCCGATGGTGTCCTAAAACTCCATCAAGTGACCCGATGGTGTCCTAAAACTCCATCAAGTGACCCGATGGTGTCCTAAAACTCCATATCAAGTGACCCGATGGTGTCCTAAAACTCCATCAAGTGACCCGATGGTGTCCTAAAACTCCATCAAGTGACCCGACGGTGTCCTAAAACTCCATCAAGTGACCCGACGGTGTCCTAAAACTCCATCAAGTGACCCGACGGTGTCCTAAAACTCCATCAAGTGACCCGACAGTGTCCTAAAACTCCATCAAGTGACCCGACGGTGTCCTAAAACTCCATCAGATGACCCAATGGAGAAAACAAAACATTGGGAGAACCCAGGGTCAGTCGGGGCCAGTTCTCCTCTGGCGTTTATGAAGTAGAGGCCGAATTTACAGTAACTGTAAGATTAAAATTTTTATATGAATGCCTGGCTAAATAGATGCGTCTTTAGTCTAGTTTTAAACTGGGAGAGCGAGTCTGAGCAACGAACAATATCAGGAAGGCTATTGCAGAGCTTCGGAGCTAAATGTGAAAATGCTCTCCCTCCTTTGGTGGATCTGGATATCCTAGGAATGACCAGAAGCCTCGAATTTAGTGATCTTAAAGAGCGCTGTGGATTATAGGGCGATAGAAGATCCGTTAAATAGACTGGAGCTAAACCATTCAGAGCTTTATAGGTCAAAAGCAATACTTTGTAATTGATACGGAACTTTATAGGTAACCAGTGTAGAGATGATAAAATTGGTGTTATATGATCATATTTTCTTGATCTAGTGAGAACTCTAGCGGCTGCATTTTGGACTAACTGTAGCTTGTTTATTGAAGATGCAGGACAACCAGCTAATAAAGCATTACAGTAATCTAGTCTCGAGGTCATGAATGCATGAACTAACTTTTCTGCATCAGAGACTGATAGCATGTTACGTAGCTTAGCAATGTTTCTAAGGTGGAAAAAGGCTGTTTTTGTAACATATGAAATATGCTTTTCAAAAGACAGGTTGCAGTCTAATGTAACACCCAGGTCTTTTACTGTAGCGGATAAAGTAACAGGGCATCCTAATATGTTAAAGTCGTGCTGTGAAAGGTTTTGTGGAGGGTTTTTAGAACCGATAAGTATTACCTCTGTCTTGTCTGGATTTAATAAAAGAAAATTACGCGTCATCCAATCTTTTATATCTTTAACACAATCTGTCAATTTGGATAATTTAGCGTACTGGCCGTGATGAAATATATATTTGAGTGTCATCGGCATAACAATGGAAACTAATTCCATGTTTCCTTAGAATATTACCAAGTGGCAGCATATATTTTGAGAATAATAAAGGGCCTAACACAGATCCCTGCGGCACTCCATAGTTTGCCGAAGTTATGATTGATTTTTCTCCATTTAAGTAGACGAAATGGTAGCGGTCAGATGAGTATGACCTGAACCAGCTTAATGCTTGTCCTTGAACACCAGTGTAGTTTTGTAGTCGGTCTAAGAGTATTGTGTGATCTATAGTATCGAACGCAGCGCTAAGATCAAGTAAAACTAGTACTGAGATACAGCCTTGGTCCGAAGCTAAAAGTAAATCATTTGTGATTCTAACAAGCGCAGTTTCAGTGCTATGATGTGGCCTGAATCCAGACTGAAACTTTTCATAGATGTCGTTTTCTTGCTAGAAGGAGCCGAGTTAAGCGGACACAACTTTTTCAAATATTTTTGACATGAATGGAAGATTTGAGATGGGTCTGTAATTTGCTAGGTTATTTGGATCTAATTGTGGTTTCTTAATAAGAGGTTTTACTACTGCCAGCTTGAATGTTCTTGGAACATGACCTAAAGATAAAGGCGAGTTACAGTTTTTTTCGATTGCTAAACGCCAGTGAGCACAACTGGATCTCCATGTGCAAAACTCTAACTACAGCACAGCAGCAGTTCATGTGGACCAAACTCTAGTTCGTTTTTCAGTGCTTGAACACAGTTTTCAAAACTCTACACACTTATCCCATGGCTTTTACCACAACCTGCACAACACTGTGGATTTACAGCACTTTGTTCAAATGCTAACACACTGCTGTCAAAACTGTGAACCATACATTCAAAACAGAATAGATTTCAGCTTTGTGCCTTTCAAACACTGCTGAGTGCAATTTCAGCTGAAAGGCTAAGCAGGGGTCTTGTTTTAGACTTGTTAGTGAACACACACAAATATATATATATATATATATATATATATATAGGTAGAGCTCAGAAAGACTAATTTTGGAAATGGAACAAGGAAGACGGGTTCGTGGAGGGAGAAGGGTGGCAGGGAGAGGGCGGGTTCATGGAGGGAGACAAAGAAGACAAAGAGCTGTTATTTCAGATTAAATAAGGGCTACACTTATAGACCATAGCCGCTTTCCGACCGGAGGGACTTTTGCAGTTCCTAGAACCTAACGTTCCTATAACCTTTTTTTCCGCGTGTTCCGACCGGACTAAGTTGGGGATTTTTTAGTTCCTCAGACCGTAGTTCCTATAACTCTTTTAGTACCTAGTCTAGAGCGAGGACTTTTTTAGTTCCCTTTCCCTAGGTCTACGTTGATTGGTTCAACTTATAAGTCACGCCCAGTGTCAACACATTTTATTCACTGTCTGTTGCATATGTATGCTATGCTAACTCATAACATAACGCATTCAACCAGCTAATTGCTATGCTTGCTAAACTTACCCGTCGTTTTGTTTGCCTCCTGCGCTCTGCTCTTCTATATTCTTCCATTATATTACTTAAGATCATATTACGCTGGAGCCTTCGTCTTCTGTGTTTCTCTGTACAGAGCTCAAGCATAGTCTTTAAACGCCGCCGTTCGTACTCGTTATTAAGGTCCCGGCAAGGCAGAACAGGAACATTCCGATAGCCTCCTCCACGCTGGTGTGTTGTTGTTGTATGTGGCGCCGCCGCCGCCGTGCTTGCGTCACTCCCTTACCCCTCCTACCAGTTCCTATAGCCACTTGGCCAGTGCGAACGCAAACAGCAAAACCGAGTTTGGGGGAGAGTAGTTCTTAGAACTGTTTAGAAGTGGACAGTTCCTATAACTAAGTTCCTGTAACTACTTGGTCGGAAAGCGGCTCATGTCGTGAACTATGGTCTCTCATTGAGAGAGGCAGGGTTGAGGGTGCAACCCAATCTGCAAAGATCCACAGTGGCATCTGTAATGCGAATTTTCCATCGTACAAACAGGTGAGAGTTACATCCTTACAATAAATAAAAACATTACAGGAAATTATTTTGTATTGCAATTATAGAATATTTACACAGATATATAATACAGTAAGTTTGACTGTAAAATATATTTTTACAACAGGACCCAAAGGCTGCCCCCAACAGGAGGAAGAGCAAAAATATTTTCAGATGCGCAGGAAAATGCTATTGTTGACATGGTTGTTGTCAACAATGCAATAAAACTGCGGGAGATTCAAGATAGAGTGCTGGGTGATAATGATATATTTGAAAATGTTAATTCTGTCAGCACAACAACTATTGGTCGAGTCCTACAGAAACACCAAGTTAAAATGAAACAGTTATACAGTGTACCGTTCGAGAGAAATAGTGAACGGGTAAAAGAGCAAAGATACCAATATGTCCAGGTAAGACGTCTGAGGTTACATACACAGCTATTACAGTAAAAATATTTACAGTAAAAAAAAACACTAGCGTTACTACAGTTACGTAAACTGTGCACTTACTGTTTTTCAGAGAGTAATGGAGGTGGAAGCACTGGAAACACCACATTCATTTGTATTTATCGATGAAGCTGGATTTAACCTTGCCAAAACACGGCGCAGAGGAAGGAATGTTATAGGTCAAAGGGCCACTGTGGAGGTTTCAGGCCAAAGGGGGGAAATATCTCCATGTGTGCTGCAATGGCCAATGATGGTTTGCTTCTCAACACACCACTCATTGGCTCATCCAACACAGAAAGGCTTATAGCTTTCCTAGAAGAGCTCTATGCTCAGCTAGTGCCAGCAGAACAAGGGGAGCCAGTAAGAAACCCCCAAGTGTTTGTCATAGTTTGCGATAACGTTGCTTTTCACCACTCTGCAGCTGTCACAGGTTTGCAGCACATCGCAGATTTATGATTTTGTACCTGCCTGCATATTCACCCTTCCTCAACCCAATAGAGGAGTTTTTCTCTGCCTGGAGGTGGAAAGTGTTTGATCACCACCCACATGACCAAAGGTCTCTTTTGGAAGCCATGCGTGCCGGATGTGAGGCCACGAGTCCAGAGGACTGCCAGGGATGGATACGGCGCTCCAGAAGGTTCTTCCCCAGGTGCATGGCAAGAGAGAACATTAGATGTGATGTTGACGAACACCTCTGGCCTGATGCTGGAGAGAGGCAGGATTAGCCCCTCAATTATTTGTTAGAATTACAGTATGTACTTTTAGTTTCTACCTTTTTTCTCATTACTGTAATTTCGTAAATTACAGT
>JARWKJ010000006.1:1708476-1715976 GCA_029959095.1 Rhinichthys osculus | reverse complement strand
ATCTCATACATATTTTGTAACTATTTTTAAGTGTAACCATAACCATATTTTATCATTAAACCTTTTCAATTTCAAATTATGTGCTAACTAGTTTTGATTTGGTATTGACTTTGAAGTGTTTCTTATTGCAATATAATATTGTCCCTCTCTCTAGCAGCGCTCTCCCACATGTTAAGCTATTGTCGCTGCGCTTATTCCCGTCGTTGGTTTATTAGTGGGTGATAATAGACAAGAAATGTACAGTTTTCTACAATCATGCTAATAACGTTTCTTTAGTCATTCGGCAGTCTTGCAGCCTGAACCCCTGCAGGACACACACACACACACACTTACAGAATACACCCTGATTGGAACATAAAACATTTTCTGTAAAGCTGCTTTGAAACAATATGATTTGTGAAAAGCGCTATACAAATAAACTTGAAATGGACTGGATTAATGGGAGAATTATCCCCTGGGAAAAAATCTTTTAAAATTAAAGTTTTAAAATTAATAGTTCAAACCCAGAATTGAACATTTCTGTTATTAATTACTCAACCTCATGTTGTCCCAAACCCATAACACCCCCACACCCCCATATGGAACACAAAAGTAGATTTAGAGAAATGTTCATGCTGCTCTATTAAGGATTTTTTAAAAAGTAACAATCTTACCAGTAATAGTTTTTTTTAGAAGTAAAATATTTAGAATGTAACAATTTTAAAAGTAACAGTTTCTAGAAGTAAAATCTTAATATAGGCCTATAATTTTAAAAAGTAACAGTTTCTGTAAGTAAAATCTTAATATATAATTTTAAAAAGTAACAGTTTCTAGAAGTAAAATCTTACAAATGTAACAATTTTAAAAGTAACAGTTTCTAGAAGTAAAATCTTACAAATGTAACAATTTTAAAAGTAACAGTTTCTAGAAGTAAAATCTTACAAATGTAACAATTTTAAAAGTAACAGTTTCTAGAAGTAAAATCTTACAAATGTAACAATTTTAAAAGTAACAGTTTCTAGAAGTAAAATCTTACAAATGTAACAATTTTAATAGTAACAGTTTTTTAGAAGTAGAAGCTTAACAATGTAACCACTTTAAAAGTAACATTTTAAGAATGTTTTGATATGTTTACAGGAAACAAAGACATGGCAAAAGACAAAAATACTGCTAAAGAAATGACTTTTTTCATTTTGGTACAACATGAAGGTGAGCAAATGATGACAGAATTGCAATAATGTTCCTCCACACAGCAGAGGGAGGACGAGGAGGAACAAGAAAAAACAGTGTTTTGTACATGTGAACTGGCCTGTCAAGTTTAATACTGTCTAAAGCCTTTCTCACGTGAAAATACATCCCCCCCCCTCCCCCCTCTCTCTGTTCTCTCCCTCTCTCTCTCTCTCTCTCTCTCTGCTCTCTCTCTCTCTGTTCTCTCCCTCTCTCTCTTTCTCTCTCTCTCTGCTCTCTCTCTCTGTTCTCTCCCTCTCTCTCCCCCCTTTTCTCTCGCTCTCTCTCCCTCTCTCCTCCCCCTCTCTCTCTCTCTCTCGGTCTGTGGTCGAGGGCTCTGGTTGTTGTACTGTAGGAGTTCACTATCTCTCTCCCTGCAGACGGTGGCGTCTTTTCTTATCAAGAAGAATGGCCGCTGCCTCCGTTTTTCAGACACTCTTATCTGGGAATCCTTTAAATTGAATATTTACCGGCTGATGTTCCCAGGAGCCGCAGGCCCCGCTCTCTTCACTCCGGACGGGCCTGAGCCGACACAAACCGGATCTTCTGCAAATAACACTAAGATTGATTATGCATTCAGAGGAAATGAATGCTGTGAATGTCCACAAAAAGAATGTCCTGTAAATTATGCAAACCACTTTCATTTCATATAATAGTAAGCGCAAAAGAAATGGGAAGGGAGAACAGGAGAAAAGCAGTGGATTTCTCAAACAACTGATCCATGAAGCCCCGCCTCTGAAAACTGACCAATTAGAACATAGCAACAGTTGCCACCCAACATAATATATATATATTGTTTTTTTAAATTGACTTTTACAGACATCATCCAAAAATATTTCTGTATCACTTATAGTGAGAAGACCCAAGACACATTCTTTTTTTCCAATAAATCTTGATAAGTTCCTGCAGAATAAAATCTATCATTCCCAAATGTCTGTAAAACATCAACAAGAGCTCCTACATTTGCTGCAAGATACATTAATGTTGATCATGTAATTTTTAGTTTCCAAAGTTCATGCAGCTCTAATAAGGAATTTTGGAAAAGTAGCCATTTTAAAAGTGACAGATTCTAGAAGTAAAATATTTAGAATGTATCGATTTTAAAAGTAACAGTTTCTAGAAGTAAAATATTTAGAATGTATCGATTTTAAAAGTAACAGTTTCTAGAAGTAAAATATTTAGAATGTATCGATTTTAAAAGTAACCGTTTCTAGAAGTAAAATATTTAGAATGTATCGATTTTAAAAGTAACCGTTTCTAGAAGTAAAATATTTAGAATGTATCGATTTTAAAAGTAACAGATTCTAGAAGTAAAATATTTAGAATTAACGATTTTAAAAGTAACAGTTTCTAGAAGTAAAATATTTAGAATGTATCGATTTTAAAAGTAAAATATTTAGAATGTATCGATTTTAAAAGTAACAGTTTCTAGAAGTAAAATATTTAGATTGTATCGATTTTAAAAGTAACAGTTTCTAGAAGTAAAATATTTAGAATGTATCGATTTTAAAAGTAACCGTTTCTAGAAGTAAAATATTTAGAATGTATCGATTTTAAAAGTAACAGTTTCTAGAAGTAAAATATTTAGAATGTATCGATTTTAAAAGTAACAGTTTCTAGAAGTAAAATATTTAGAATGTATCGATTTTAAAAGTAAAATATTTAGAATGTATTGATTTTAAAAGTAACAGTTAGAAGTAAAATATTTAGAATGTATCGATTTTAAAAGTAAATTTCTAGAAGTAAAATATTTAGAATGTATCGATTTTAAAAGTAACAGTTTCTATCGATACGTTCTAAATATTTGACTTCTAGAAACTGTTACTTTTAAAATCGTTACATTCTAAATATTTAACTTTTTTAGAATGTAACGATTTCAAAAGTAAAATATTTAGAATGTATCGATTTTAAAAGTAACAGTTTCTAGAAGTAAAATATTTAGAATGTATCAATTTTAAAAGTAACAGATTAAGTCAAATATTTAGAATGTATCGATTTTAAAAGTAAATTTCTAGAAGTAAAATATTTAGAATGTATCGATTTTAAAAGTAACAGTTTCTATCGATACGTTCTAAATATTTGACTTCTAGAAGCTGTTACTTTTAAAATCGTTACATTCTAAATATTTAACTTTTTTAGAATGTAACGATTTTAAAAGTAAAATATTTAGAATGTATCGATTTTAAAAGTAACAGTTTCTAAAAAAGTTAAATATTTAGAATGTAACGATTTTAAAAGTAACAGCTTCTAGAAGTAAAATATTTAGAATGTAACGATTTTAAAAGTAACAGTTTCTAGAAGTCAAATATTTAGAACGTATCGATTTTAAAAGTTAACAGATTCTAGAAGTAAAATATTTAGAATGTAACGATTTTAAAACAGTTTCTAGTTGTAAAATCTTAAGAATGTAACCATTTTAAAAGTAACAGAAGTAATATCTTAACAACCAAACTTTCCAAACTTAATAATACAGGCAAAAGCACAATATGTTCTGATTTATGGAGTGAATCCAAAATTCTTGAATCCCTGAATTAAAAACCTTTAACTCGAAAGTCAGCAAAATCTACCAAGTTGAACCTGCATGGCCTTATCCAATGTTCAGATATCTGTTCTGGAATGTATGCATGAAAACTGGTGCATATGTAATTATAATGTCTTATTTGCATATTCAAACATAACATTTCAGAAAACTTGTAATACAGAACAAAGGAATGATCTTAAAGGGATAGTTCAACAAAACAGTAGATGGTAGCCATTGACTTCAAAAGGATCCGCCCCCCCACCCCCCCCCCCCACCCCCCCCCCCCCCCCCCCCCCCCCCCCGTACCACCTAGACAGCAACATAGTGTCGGCCCGGATCCAGCCCACATCTGGGCCGACATTATGCTGTCTAGGCATTGAACTGCATCCGAAATCACATACTTAGTAGGCGGGAAAAAATATGTGACCAAAGAAGTATCTGAATTCACAGAACTCATAATGAGCTTCTATATCCGGCGGGATTCTGAAGTGTGCATATGATTGACACTTTACTATCCCATGAGGCCACGGGAGAGGATGTGGGAATGACAGTGAAGCGACACAACTAACACTGTAGATCACATGATAATGACAACATGGCGAATGTATTTGGTCCAGATTACATTCATACTATATAGAACTTATTTTCTTAGCGGGCATGAAGTAATTACTTATTCAAAATAAGCACCTATACTCAAGAGAGTATATATGATTTCAGACGCAACCGACACATTCTTCAAAATATCTTCTTCTGTGTTCAGTGGAAGAAAGAAAAACATACAGGTTTGGAACAACAATTGTCACACTCCTTTTAATGTTGATAATGTAAGTGTTATTGTTTTCAGAACCATTTAACCTTTTCGAATCGTGTGTGTGTGTGTGTGTGTGTGTGTGTGTGTGTTCACACAGCAAGTGCCAAAACCTTTACCAAGTTTCGTATACCGCTGAAGAAAAAAATTATTTAAAAAAACAAATGTAAAATCTTTCGGTCAAAAATGACCAAAGAGCACCAGAGGTTGATAATGTTGACAATGTGAGTCTTTTTATTTCATTTTATTGATGTTCTCATCATTTACAAAGAAAGTGTCTGATGAATATTGCGCCACAAATGGCCTAGTTTGCTGTTCCCAGACCAGTTTTGGTTCCTGTCGTGTTCTCCAGACATTCCTGGACCGGGATCAGGAGCGTCGGCCAGCATGTGTGAGTGTGTGTGTGTGTGTGTGTGTGTGAGTGTGACAGCTCATGCAGAGACTCAGAAACTCCTGCGTGCTGAATTAATGGGAGCAGTTGAGGGTGTAATTGCAGTGCTGGAGTCAAAGCTGTGAGACACGATAATGTCCGCTGAATAAAAGCCTGGCAGAGTTTACGCACTGAACAATATTAGCGGATTACACACATCAAACAAGCTCTGATTAATGCCTGAGAGGCAGGACACAGTCGAAACAGGAGGAAATCGGAGATAATTGTATGAATATTTGAAAGCGCTAATGACCTAAAATCATTCTGCACAATGAAGAGTGCACTAGAGGAATCACAAGTTAAAATACTTGGATTTGTGCCGAGGTTGTTTCTGTTGAGAAGGACATGTTCACTAACATGTTCTAGAGCAGTTGTGTTTCACTATGGATAATGATCTTACAGTTTCAGTGCATGCAGTTTTATCTCAGGCCTAAAGTTTAAAGGGATAGTTCACCAAAAAAAAAAAAGTCTAACCCTCATGTTGTTCCAACCCTGAATGAGTTTCTTTCTTCTGTTGAACACAAAAGAAGATATTTTGAAGAATGTTGGTAATCAGAGAGTTGACCAAGGTTTGGAACAACTTGAGGGTGAGTAAATAAATTATGACAAAATTTTCATTTTTGGGTGAACTGTCCCTTTAAGGCTTAAAGGTACAGCTCCCTAAAGCTTTAGGCCTGAGATAAAAACTGCATGCCTTGATCATTATCCATAGTGAAACACAAATGCTCTGGAACAGGTTTCCAAAAGTGAAATCTTAAGAATGTACCAATTGCAAAAGTAACAATTTCTAGGAGTATAAAATATTTAGAATGTAACAATTTCAAAAGTAACAGTTTCTAGGAGTATAAAATATTTTTCAATGTAACAATTTCAAAAGTAACAGTTTTTAGAAGTATAAAATATTTAGAATGTAACAATTTCAAAAGTAACAGTTTTTAGAAGTATAAAATATTTAGAATGTAACAATTTCAAAAGTAACAGTTTCTAGGAGTATGAAAAATATTTTATACTCCTAGAAACTGTTACTTTTGAAATTGTTACATTCTAAATATTTTATACTTCTAAAAACTGTTACTTTTGAAATTGTTACATTGAAAAATATTTTAATGTAACAATTTCAAAAGTAACAGTTTTTTAGAAGTATAAAATATTTAGAATGTAACAATTTCAAAAGTAACAGTTTTTAGAAGTATAAAATATTTAGAATGTAACAATTTCAAAAGTAACAGTTTTTAGAAGTATAAAATATTTAGAATGTAACAATTTCAAAAGTAACAGTTTCTAGGAGTATAAAATATTTTTCAATGTAACAATTTCAAAAGTAACAGTTTTTAGAAGTATAAAATATTTAGAATGTAACAATTTCAAAAGTAACAGTTTTTAGAAGTATACAATATTTAGAATGTAACAATTTCAAAAGTAACAGTTTTTAGAAGTATAAAATATTTAGAATGTAACAATTTCAAAAGTAACAGTTTCTAGGAGTATGAAAAATATTTTATACTCCTAGAAACTGTTACTTTTGAAATTGTTACATTCTAAATATTTTATACTTCTAAAAACTGTTACTTTTGAAATTGTTACATTGAAAAATATTTTAATGTAACAATTTCAAAAGTAACAGTTTTTTAGAAGTATAAAATATTTAGAATGTAACAATTTCAAAAGTAACAGTTTTTAGAAGTATAAAATATTTAGAATGTAACAATTTCAAAAGTAACAGTTTTTAGAAGTATAAAATATTTAGAATGTAACAATTTCAAAAGTAACAGTTTTTAGAAGTATAAAATATTTAGAATGTAACTATTTTAAAAGTAATAGTTTGGAACAACACGAGGGTGAGTGAATGATGACAGAATTGTAAGTTTTGGGTGAACTGTACCTTTAAGGTTTTAGGCTCATAAAAGGGATTGATAACGTTTCAGAGGCGGCGCAAGTTATTGCATTTAGATTATGATTTCATGTGCACCAAGCAGTGTTATTTTAATATCACTGATGTACCGTTATTGCCTTTTATTAATATTTAGAATTTTAGAGTTGTTAGAGTTGTTGCGTTTTGTCATTTTTATTAGTTTTTTTTTAAACATCCATATCATTTTATTATTTTTTATTTCAGTTTTAGTTTAGTTATAACTTTTAGTTATTTTAGTACATATAGTTACTAGACTAAATGAAAATGAGAATTTTTGCCTTGGCAACAACCTGGGGAGAAAAAAAAATCAGCCAATACTTTTTATTTCAGTTAATATTTCTTTTCATTAAGTAATGGGAATTTTATATAAAAGTAATGGCACCAAGTATGTTTTGGTGGTTTATGACTATATACACGGCATCAGCCATTATTAATTTGAAAGTGTTTAATTATTAGGGGTATTACTGAAACAAAGTGAGTCATTTGGTCATCTGATCTCTGCATGGTGATCAGTGTGATATGACTGCAAAGTTGACCAATATTCATGTATTCAACAGAAGAGCGCGCGCCCGAGAGCTGACGTCACTGTCTGAGGCGTCGGTCCATTTCTGGGTTTCTGCTGC
>JARWKJ010000006.1:1685976-1698476 GCA_029959095.1 Rhinichthys osculus | reverse complement strand
TAGCATGGTAATTAGTGAAAGTAAACAGTTGGGTGCGTTTAGTCTTAAAGGGACAGAGACTAATATTCCTCCCTTCTGCTCTGTCATTAATGTGAATCAAACAAAAGAGAAAATAACTTACTGCTCTTGACTAAATAACTTGTTTTGAGCTTTAATAAGAATACATTTATATTTAATTAATGCAGTTAATATTTACTTTACCCAACTGGGATATTCAAATTAAATGACCCATCACACCACTGATCAGCTCTACCAAACTTGGATGTCTTTTTCCAGTAATAAACAAACACTGTGAAGTTGTTTTGATTGATACTGTGAAGCAGCTTTGATAAAATCTGTATTGTGAAAAGCGCTAAATATATTTGACTTGACTTGACTTAAGACTATGCAATATTTTATTTTTTACATTTGATTATTACATTCCTGTACTAATTCTAACTACTGGTCCTTCTCAAAAAATTAGCATATTGTGATAAAGTTTATTATTTTCCATAATGTAATGATAAAAATTAAACTTTCATATATTTTAGATTCATTGCACACCAACTGAAATATTTCAGGTCTTTTGTTGTTTTAATACTGATGATTTTGGCATACAGCTCATGAAAACCCAAAATTCCTGTCTCAAAAAATTAGCATATCATGAAAAGGGTCTCTAAACAAGCTATTAACCTAATCATCTGAATCAACTAATTAACTCTAAACACCTGGAAAAGATTCCCGAGGCTTCTTAACTCCCAGCCTGTTTCATTACTCAAAACCGCAATCATGGGTAAGACTGCCGACCTGACTGCTGTCCAGAAGGCCATCATTGACACCCTCAAGCAAGAGGGTAAGACAGAGAAAGAAATTTCTGAACAAATAGGCTGTTCCCAGAGTGCTGTATCAAGGCACCTCAGTGGGAAGTCTGTGGGAAGGAAAAAGTGTGGCAAAAAACGCTGCACAACTAGAAGAGGTGACCGGACCCTAGGGAAGATTGTGGAGAAGGACCGATTCCAGACCTTGGGGGACCTGCGGAAGCAGTGGACTGAGTCTGGAGTAGAAACATCCAGAGCCACCGTGCACAGGCGTGTGCAGTAGGGCTGTTGGAACGAATTCCGAAATTCGAATATAATTTGAATATTAAAAAAATCAATACTATTCGAATGCTGAAGTTACTATTCGAATATTGTTTTTTTATGTATATATTTGTTTTAAATGTATACCGTAAAACTTCAAATAATAGCCGAGTTCCAAATAGACAGGTTTGGGTAAATAAAGGCCGGTCTCAAATAGAGGCCGGGTCTGTTTTTTAGTTTCGGGTTGTATTTAATCTTCTAAAACCCGTCAGATCGTCCGCTTTTTGGCGGCCGCCAACGCAAATGTTTGTCCCGCCAAAGCCTTTTTTGATCGGTGAGTGATGTAGAATAGAATGACTGCTGCGCATGACAGGACGCATAACGAGCAGAGAGAGAGAGAGCCCTGGCCGCACGCGCGCACGTCTTCAAACACGAGCGCTGTCTTGGTCTCTCTCCCTCGCGCATATTAATCAAAACCAATTGACACGATAGTAAAAGGTCGGAAGTTTCACGTGGAGCATTTGGATATTTTTAGAGATTAGAGACTCTAAGCCTACACTCAATCAACATCTCAACACTAAATTATAAAGGCCTGTCTCATATAGACGCCTGTCTCAAATACAAGCCGGTGCAGTTCGACGATTTGGGAAAATAAAAGCCCGGGCTACTATTTTAAGTTTTACGGTATGCAATCTTGCCGTTCTCGCCACCTTGGCTTACACACATGTGAAAATGAAATGCTTTTGTTTCGTCTGATGAACAATAAAGTTTTTGAATCGTAACACAATTGTGCACGTTATCCACGCTGTATCATCATAACAATACTGTCAAAAATGGTAAATGTTTAACAACGTAAAAAAGCGCTCGTGAAGAGCAAATATCTCGGTGAAAACTCAACGGATTCGGCGAGCACCAAACTCGCTGGAACCGTCTAGTCGAACTGAAAAGAATGATATAAGTTTCAGAATTTTTGGTGGTGTTTTAGCAGAGATATTAGCCGAAAACCATCGGTAGCGCTTCAACCATATTCAGCACGAATAAAATGTTTATTGTAATGTTAGATGTCCCTCTAGTGGACAGAACGTGTAACAACAACCACATGCTAAGCCTGAGTAATGTCGTAAATATTAATAATAGGATGAATTTGAGCATTTAATATTCGAATATTATTCGAATATTAAATGAAATAAGGAATGGAATTCGAATAGTATTATAGAGGAAGATTGACAGCCCTAGTGTGCAGGACATGGGCTACAGGTGCCGCATTCCCCAGGTCAAGCCACTTTTGAACTAGAAACAGCGGCAGAAGCGCCTGACCTGGGCTACAGAGAAGCAGCACTGGACTAGAGAAAGTTGAGAGACGCAAGACCCAACACTCTGGATGAGCTTAAGGCCGCTATCGAAGCATCCTGGGCCTCCATAACACCTCAGCAGTGCCACAGGCTGATTGCCTCCATGCCACGCCGCATTGAAGCAGTCATTTCTGCAAAAGGATTCCCGACCAAGTATTGACTATTGAGTGCATAACTGAACATAATTATTTGAAGGTTATTTTATTGGTCGGATGAAATATGCTAATTCTTTGAGACAGGAATTTGGGGTTTTCATGAGCTGTATGCCAAAATCATCAGTATTAAAACAATAACAGACCTGAAATATTTCAGTTGGTGTGCAATGAATATAAAATATATGAAAGTTTAATTTTTATCATTACATTATGGAAAATAATGAACTTTATCACAATATGCTAATTTTTTTAGAAGGACTTGTACATGTTGAATAAACCTATTTTACCTCAAAAACTATTATAATTTTATTTATATTAATTCATATTATTTATTTATATTATTAACTATTATAACTAAAATAATTTTTGTGATATTTTGTCCTATTATTTTGTAATTTAATTCTTTTTTTCTTATTTTTAATAACAGAAATGAGATTACACAAAATAGCGAATGTCATGATATGCATAGTTATCGTGAAATAAAATGTTCTCATATCGTGAAATAAGGATTTGGTCATATCGCCCCAACCGTGTGTAACGGATGCGTTTCTCTGCAGAGCGACCGAGAGAGTCGGCCAGAAGAGTTCTGCAGAAGAGAGGCTCGAGTCCAGCGAGGACTTCGCTTAATCCGCCGAGACACAAACCAAAGACGTGAGTCTAATCATGATCCATAGCTTTTTCAAGGAACACTGCACGTTTTAGAGTGGCCTTTTATTGTGGACAGCCCTAAGGCACACCTGTGCAACAATCATGCTGTCTAATCAGCATCTTGATACGCCACACCTGTGAGGTGGATGGATTACCTCGGCAAAGGAGAAGTTTTGAGAAGATTTGTGAACAATATTTAAGAGAAATAGGCCTTTTGTGTACATAGAAAAAGTCTTAGATCTTTGAGTTCAGCTCATGAAAAATGCGGACAAAAACAAAAGTGTTGCGTTTATCATTTTGTTCAGTGTACTTGTTGCAAATGTAACATTTGATCCTCATGAAGTATCATTTTGTCCTCAGAAACATTGCAATCCTCCACTTTCACAGTGGATTATTTCAGTGCTGTTGTTCTCTTCTCCTCAGTGTGAAGTTTAATAAGGGATACGCTGCCTTGAGCCAGACAGGAGAAGATTCGCTCATCTCACTGGATTCAGACAGGTGAGACTCGCTGTCCTCTGCCTGATGTCTGTTAGTTCAAGGGATTTTACCAGAGACAAACTGGCTGGAAAACCTATTATTTGATCAGCAACTGCAAGACGATTTCCATGAAAGATCAGGGTTCTCATTTATATAGGGCTCGTACAAGGTGCGTAAAGTTGCGACTTTTTGATATTTAAGTCCTGGAAAACAGCCATATTTACGAAGAGGTACTTAAAAAGTGCTTGACTTATTTAAATTTAATATATATATATATTAATTTTAATTTTTCCCGAAAAACAAACAAACACACAAATAAAGTTTTCACACAAAATTAACACTTCAGCGTCCAACCGTATAATATAAAATATTTTTTATTGAACAATAATAGCCATTATAAACGTTTTATTTAGTACTAGTGCAAAGTGCCCGTGCAAAATCTGTTTTTGTGTGTGTTGTTAGTAATTGTTGGTTTGGTGTGTTTACAATTACACAGCAAAAGTTCAGTGTCATTTTTATTTGTTTAATTGTTTTATTTTTATTTTTATAGAAAGCAAACACTGATACTGACAAATGACATAAAATAAATATGGAAAATGTTTATTACCAAAAACCAGGACACTCAGCCCGGCAAACAGATTCTCAAATGATACTCGAAGTTTACTCAAAGATGCCTTATTAATTTCAATACATTTAAAGTAGGCTCTGTATGGATAGAAAATTGTTATATTACAAGACACAAATTCAGATAGGCTTCTCAGAGGCTACTCAACATGTTTTATTATGACAGGTTTCAAAAATAACGAATGAAATAATGATAGAAATAATGTCTCATTTGTATTAGAAAAATACATACATAAATAACTAAAAGAAATACCTCCAAATTGAACAAAAATAGCTCTCACAAACTTACAAAAACGAACTAACAAAATATATTTATATCTTTAGTTTTCTTCCTCTTTATCCTGGTTTTCTTCCTCATCCTCCTTGTTTGCACATCTATATTTTGCTGTAGAGCTGATCTTTCCCAGCAGTTTTTTGAAAACCAGGATTTTCATCACTTTATATAAAACAGGCATGTCCTGGGAAAACAGGACTTGAGCTAACAGTTTGTGAATAGGCTTCTATAAATGATGGCCGTGAATGAAATATAATATTCAGAAGTAAACAGTGTAGCTGACTTAAAGGTGCACTATGCAGGAATTCCGTTTTTGTCAAACAGTGACCCCTAGAGTCGCTGTGGAGAACATGTACTGTCGTGAATAGCACTCACGCAGAGATGGCTCGCACTCACGGCCGGATCCCCTCCCCCTGTACACCGGTACCTGTTCAGTGGGATGGACGCTGTAACGAGTGGAAATAAGGTGTGGCCCTTATGCTTGTTTTATCAGATCTTTTTTGCCGTAAAGCAATTCGTTACATCGCGAGACCTGATATCACGCGACAAGTTGCAAGTGTGTTTTTTCCGCTCACATGCGATAGGGGTGTGTGAAATGACCACCATTCAACCCGAAAAGAGTAATATAACCATTCCAATGACTCCAATGACTCTGTTCTGTTGAGGTAAAAAACCTGCATAGTTCACTTTTAATGTGCGGCTGACAGAGTGTTTATGTCAGAATGCTTATTTTTAAACCACAACCTTCTAAGTGCTTCTTTTACCGATATATTTAACGATATCTTTTGCATTTCTAATCCAAACAACGTCAAACTCGGCACTGCACTTACTCGTGCCCGTAGCAAGACACCCGTCAAGTGTGAAATCCATCGGACTAACGGTTCGAGAGATATGCCAATAACACACACACACACACACACACAGACAGACGTTCCTGTAATTTATAGATAGATAGATTATTAAACGCGTTGTAAATTGTATTTTGGAAACATTATATCTGTAATTTGAGTTTAAAAACTCCTAAAGATATGGTTTGATAAGAACGATCTCTGATTGTAGTCCTTGAAAACCAAGAAAGTAGTGCTTTAAAAGTCCTGGAATTTCGTTTATAACCGTTGCGTCGCACAAAACTGGCCCTGACAGAGGCGTACGTCACTTCCCACGCATACGCTGTGATTTATAAAAACACACTTGACAGGAGAATTTGCGCACCTGCACACAAACTGATCATGCGGACGAACTCTGGAGACGGAGTGGTTTGGCGACACCGATGGCGATCTGAGGGATTGAAGGAAAGCCACTTTAAATCCTCATTATGAGTCCTAATCATAAGAAGACGCGTGAGCCACAATCTTCCACTGACTGGGATTTATAAAGGGAATTTTGCGCAGGTTCTGTATAAGTCTGAATATTTTGGGCTTTTGCGCGCACAAACACGTTTATTAAGGATCCCTCACACAGTTTTATAAATGAGAGCCCTGAGATAGAGAATGAAGTGTGTGTTGATGGATTGAGTGATTGATTCGGTGTTGTTTGATTTCTTCAGTGATGCGGAGCTGGATTGTTCGTCTGGATATTCCTCAGCAGAGGTTAGTTAATCCCTTTAAACTGTTTGGGAAACGGGTTACCTGACGATCAAATTAATACAGAATTAAATGATCAATTATAAAAGTGTCCTTTTTTAGCACAAGTACAGTCAAATCTTCTGTAGAGTGGTTGTGTCGTAGAGAAAGCTTGATCTTGATGTGACAAGAAGCTGATTTGGTAATACATTAAAATACAAATCAAATGTTCCTCAAGTGTTCCTCAGGTGATGATCATGTGTTCCTCAAGTGTTCCTCAAGTGTTCCTCATGTGTTCCTCATGTGTTCCCCATGTGTTCCTCATGTGTTCCTCATGTGTTCCTCATGTGTTCCTCATGTGTTCCTCATGTGTTCCTCATGTGTTCCTCAAGTGTTCCTGATGTGTTCCCCAGGTGTTCCTCAAGTGTTCCTCATGTGTTCCCCAGGTGTTCCTCAAGTGTTCCTCATGTGTTCCCCAGGTGTTCCTCAAGTGTTCCCCATGTGTTCCTCATGTGTTCCCCATGTGTTCCTCATGTGTTCCTCATGTGTTCCTCAAGTGTTCCTCAGGTGTTCCCCATGTGTTCCCCATGTGTTCCCCAGGTGTTCCTCAAGTGTTCCTCATGTGTTCCCCAGGTGTTCCTCAAGTGTTCCTCATGTGTTCCCCAGGTGTTCCTCATGTGTTCCTCATGTGTTCCCCAGGTGTTCCTCAAGTGTTCCCCATGTGTTCCTCATGTGTTCCCCATGTGTTCCTCATGTGTTCCTCATGTGTTCCTCAAGTGTTCCTCAGGTGTTCCCCATGTGTTCCCCATGTGTTCCCCAGGTGTTCCTCAAGTGTTCCTCATGTGTTCCCCAGGTGTTCCTCAAGTGTTCCCCATGTGTTCCTCATGTGTTCCCCAGGTGTTCCTCAAGTGTTCCCCATGTGTTCCTCATGTGTTCCCCATGTGTTCCTCATGTGTTCCTCATGTGTTCCTCAAGTGTTCCTCAGGTGTTCCCCATGTGTTCCCCATGTGTTCCCCATGTGTTCCTCATGTGTTCCTCATGTGTTACCCATGTGTTCCACATGTGTTCCTCAAGTGTTCCTCAGGTGTTCCCCATGTGTTCCTCATGTGTTCCTCATGTGTTCCTCAAGTGTTCCCCATGTGTTCCTCAAGTGTTCCCCATGTGTTCCCCATGTGTTCCTGATGTGTTCCCCATGTGTTCCTCATGTGTTCCCCATGTGTTCCTGATGTGTTCCCCATGTGTTCCTCATGTGTTCCTCAAGTGTTCCTCATGTGTTCCTCATGTGTTCCTCAAGTGTTCCCCATGTGTTCCTCAAGTGTTCCCCATGTGTTCCCCATGTGTTCCTGATGTGTTCCCCATGTGTTCCTCATGTGTTCCCCATGTGTTCCTGATGTGTTCCCCATGTGTTCCTCATGTGTTCCTCAAGTGTTGATCATGTGTTCCTCAAGTGTTCCCCATGTGTTCCTCAAGTGTTCCTCAAGTGTTCCTCATGTGTTCCTCAAGTGTTACTCAGGTGTTCCCCATGTGTTCCTCAAGTGTTCCTCATGTGTTCCTCAAGTGTTCCTCATGTGTTCCTCAAGTGTTCCCCATGTGTTCCTCAAGTGTTACTCAGGTGTTCCTCATGTGTTCCTTATGTGTTCCTCAAGTGTTCCTCAAGTGTTCCTCAAGTGTTCCTCATGTGTTCCTCATGTGTTCCTCAGGTGCACCCGGACCTGAGCCGGCAGCTGCTGAAGGATGGATATCACCTGGATGAAATCCCTGATGATGAAGATCTGGACCTGATTCCCCCGAAAGCCTTGAGCTCCTCCGTCTGCTGCTGTGCTGATGTCTCTTCCTGCTGCGTGCAGTGAAGTGTGTGTGTGTGTGTGTGTGAATGGATCAAAGAGTTCTGCCTAAGTTCTTACAGTGTTTTTAAGAACAGTCATTTTGTCTGTGATGGTTTAAGCCCCGCGTCATCCATTCTGTTGGTAAAACACTTGTTTTCGAGTGTGATTCACTCACACACGTGCTAGTGTCCGTATCCCACGAAACCGTTTCGCATCCGTGTCATAAATCACCCTAAAATAAACATAAGTAGTTATATTTAAAGCTGCTGTCCGTAACTTTTTTCAAGTTAAAAATAATCCAAAATAATTATTAAAAAAAAAAACATATTCAACCAGTGTTCAAAACTATCTGCTTGCCATAGCTAGATTCAAAACGGTTAGCTTGTAACAATGATTTTATTTCCAGTGGTACTGGTGGGTTTGCGCGGGAAATTCGAGCATGTCTTTGCGTCATGACGTCACATCCGTACACATAAAGAAGGAGTTTTGGCTAGCCGGCTATACTGCGCGTGAGGATGTTGACGTTGGGGAGAGTAGAGATGCCTTTTCTCGCAGCACTTTACATAATTGAACTTATGGCGGATCCAGAAAGATTCAAACGACAATCATCAGTGTCAACTGGAGATTCACCAGTTATAAAACCCAAAAGACTTCGTACTTCGGATTTAAAGTGGCTAGAGAAAGACAGCAACCGTCTCATGTGAACACAAGGAACATAGGCAGGGCGTTTGGTGCGTGAACTCCGTGTTTTGAAGGGGTTCAAAACGGAAGAAGAGACGGCTTTTTTCTGCTGGACAAGACATTTCAATAGTTCAATCGCGTAACAGTACGTTTTCTTAATTCACACAGTTATGGAGTTTCCTTTGTTGTGCCTTTCTCGTTTAGCTATTGTGGAGAATATGAATTCTGAACTACAAGTAACCATAAAACACAATGGCCCTCATTTATCAAAAGTGCGTACACCAAATTTCCAGCGTACACCTGGCGTACACCCAAAACCACGGTGACTTTGAGATTTATCAATATGGACGTTGGCGTACGGCACGCTCAAATCCTACGCCAGCTCAGGAGGTGGTGTACGCACGTTTGAGTTAGTGCAGAAATGCGCAGAAAAACCTAACACCACAAAACGCACTGACAAACTAAAAGATATGATATATTATGACCCACTGTAAAAAAACAACAACAACAACAACAACAAAGTTATTATAAACTTCAGTGTTTATTTTTGTGCAACATGGACTTCAATGTTTAATTTGTGTGACTTTACCAAAGCATTTGATTTGTAGCCATATGTATTCCTTCAGTTGCGAGCCTGTGCGCTTTACCCTGACGTTTCATGGTTTGGCCCGGCAGGTGCGCACGGACTGAGTTCGGTAACGAAAGGCTTTCAATGACCAAAAAATAATTCAGACTGACAAAATAATAAAAAATACATTCTTCTTCTTTTAAATAATAATAATAATACAAATAATAATAATGACATTCTTCCTCTAAATAACAAAAAGCGTCATTAATAATACAAATCATACTAATAATAATAAGAATATTACAAATAGTCATGCAATTATTAATGTGAATGAATGGTACTCCACATCACATCATCATCATCACTATTGTACACCCCAATACATGTGATACATGCCGATGTACAACTCACGTAAAATTAATAATTCCGTGAATGACTGCAATTGCAGACTTCAAACAGAGATGGCGACAAAGAGGAAAAGTTACGGACTGCAGCTTTAAAGTCCCCCTGTGGTGTAAATCTAGCGTTTAATGTTGTTTATGTGTCTATGTGGTGTGTTTAATACGCTTTAAGACACACCATGTGTAAGTTCATAAGTCGACAGCATTGCTGAGTATTTTCTCCTTAAAACTGCAGTGAACCAAAGACAGTCTCAAAAACACGGTTTGAAATCGCTGGTGTTTCTGACGTCACAAACGACCTTGTAACCAATCAGATCAACGTGTGATCGTCAACCAGTGGATCTCTGAGCTGAGGGAGTGAGTGGAGGCGGGGCTCATTTGCATATTCAGAGAACCGCACATACTAAATGAGGCGAGGGTGTCGAGTTACATTCAAGATATTTTAAGACATGAAGATTTTTGTCAAGAAAAAAAAAACACATTTAAATATGTAATTTCGGTGATCAAAATAAGTTTGAAGGGATAAATGATTGACCACAGGGGGACTTTTTAAAAATTCTGCATAGGATCATAACCACAGCAGTTCTAAGATGTTTTGCACTATTACATTATTTTATTTCTTATTTCTTGCGTTTATTGGTAACACTTTACAACAAGGTCTCATTTGTTAACATTAGTTAATGTTCATGTTAGTTCACAGTGCAATAACTAATGTAAACAAATACAACTACATGCATTCATAAATGTTGAGATTGACATTTAGTAATATTATTAAATGCTGTAGATGTTAACTAATGTTAACCTTATTGTTAAGTATTAGCAGTTTATTTATGACGAATTCTCATTAACGCAACGCCAAAGATCTGATTCTCATGGCTGTAATCATGTCATCAAACAATATTTAAATGGTCAATTTTTTATACATCATGGTAGTATTTGTATTTGCACTGATTAAAAATCTTTTACAAAAGCGTATTACAGTTATGAAACTCACCATTGAGAATAACAGACTTCAGTTACAACATAAATATTTAGTTTGTTTTTGGGGTGAAATATGATTAGGATGAGATTCATGCATATTTGACTAGTGATTTTTGTCATATAATCATCATTTCGCTCAAGAAAGCGACTGTTTATGGCTGATGTTTCAGAAAGGAACTAAAGACTAAAGTGGGATCTGAAAGAAAATAAATTACCCATGATTCTCCAGTGCAGTGCTTGGGGAAGCGCAGTGTTACTGATATTGAGAAAGCTGACACTACTTTACATACTGTTGAGTTAAACAGGGTGTGTGTGTGTGTGTGTGTGTGTGTGTGTCAAGGTCATGTATGTGTTTGGAGTTTCAGGACTCTTTTGAAAAGTGTTTATTAACTTTTTTTATATTTTCTCTCTGTAAACATGTACTTTGAGCACTAAAGCTTTATGAGATCTGTCTGATGTTCTGTTACTCTCTGATAGAAGGATGGATTTTGTTTATAATAAAACATGAAGTGAGACGACGCGAGTTGTTACTATAGTTAAACACTTGCTGTGAGATATAAAATATGTTATTTTGTATTTAAAAAAGCATAATCGAGAATATTTTATCTGCCCTTTAAATAATACAAGACATTGGATTGAATATTAGCAAACTGTTGTATTTTGTGTAACAGTGGAGTGTGTGTGAGAGAGAGAGTGTGAGTGAGTGAGTGTTTGTTAGAGTGAGTGAGTGTGTGTGTGTGTGTGTGAGAGAGAGAGAGTGTGAGTGAGTTTGTTAGAGTGAGTGAGTGTGTGTGTGAGAGAAAGTGCTTGTGTGTGAGTTGTGTGTGTGTGTGTGAGAGAGAGAGTGAGTGTTTGTTAGAGTGAGTGAGTGTGTGTTTGTGAGAGAGAGAGAGAGAGAGAGAGAGAGAGAGTGTGTGTGTGAGAGAGAGAGAGAGAGAGAGAGAGAGAGAGAGTGAGTGTGTGTGTGTGTGTGTGTGTGTGTGTGAGAGAGAGTGTGAGTGAGTGAGTGAGTGTTTGTTAGAGTGAGTGAGTGTGTGCGTGTGTGAGAGAGAGAGTGCTTTGTGTGTGTGTGTGTGTGTGTGTGTGTGTGTGTGAGAGAGAGAGAGATTTAGTCAGACTGGACAATCTTCAACACTATGCAACAAAACACTTCAATTCTTCGCTTTGTAGCCACAGCAAACCAGTTACTGACTTTAACATGCTATAACTTTTATTTGTTGTAAGAAAAATATTATTTGCATGTATCAATGTTTTGTGAAATTAAAGGAAACGCTTAAACTTTGTCTGTGGTGCTCATTATAAACCGTCGAGCTGACAGAAAGATGTTACATTATTGGCTTGTGTATAATGACATCATCTAACCTGTGAAGTTGCACCGACTGCGCATGTCCGCCAGAGGCCGCTGCTGTGACACTCTCTGTTCACACTCGTAATAAATTGTTTTAAAATATTTTTTTTCTTTTGACAGTCATGCGTTTGATTCTTGCACTTGAAATCATATCAGTGGCTTTTGAACCAATAAAACATGCTGTAATGAGAGCCTTTCGTTAAAAAAAGAGAGTCCTTCATTAATGTCCTCCTTTCAGCATTTCTCATTATCAACAGACACATTGTAATTAGCAAATAATCACACTTTCATCTGATTTTCAGATTAAAACCTCAAAATCTTCCAGGAAATGCTCTCTATGTAGGAGGTTAACTAGGTTAAGAAACAGCCATAGTGTTTTCAAGCAGTGAATAAAGTGTAAATATATATATATATATATTTGGTTAAACTTTATTTTAAGGTGTCACTGTTACAGTGTAATTATATATTTAAGTACTGAGTAATATCATGCAACTACATGTACTATAGCTTTAGGGTATGATTAGGGTTTGGTTGAGGGTTAGTTG
>JARWKJ010000006.1:1670976-1680976 GCA_029959095.1 Rhinichthys osculus | reverse complement strand
ATGCCGAGTCAAAGGTGACCTATTATGCCCCTTTTAAAAAAACGTCAAAAAACATCGCATTTGCATCTGTCTCTTTAAATGCAAATGAGGTTTAGCTCCGCCTCCGTTCAGAAGAGGGCGGAGCCTTTACACGAGCTTCAGAGACTCCGGCAATAACAACACAGGCCAATCTCACTGATCCAGAATCAGGAGTAACAGCAGCGAGTGCAGCCTTACGGAGAGACTCAGGGAGAGCTTCACTTTTACTCGTTTCTGAATGTTAGCGGAGATGTTTCTGTAGTTGTTGTGGAGTTACACTTACCCCTTTTCCACCAAAAACGAACAGGTTCGGAACTGGTGCTGGTTCAGAGTTGGTTCGGAGTTGGTTCAACTTGCGAACCTTCTCAGAACCTGTTTGTTTTTCCACTGACTAGAGCGCCCAGCGAACGACGTCGTTACGTCACTGTGTACGTCGCCATACATCTTAGCTAGAAACACTTGCAAGTACAACATTACTTTGGGATTATCTCTAACTCGTGAACCAAGAAGGCTTTAAAAACAATTGAAATATGTAAGTCTTTTAATCTTTTCCTTTGATATGTAATCTTTTCTGATTAGTTATGTACTCCTGTCTTGTGTCTTTTTTTTCTTTCCATTTATTTGTTCTATATTGTGACTGTTTTCTCCTTTGCTTACATAACGTTTTCAATAAAAAAATAAATTAAAAAAACTAGAAACGCTTGCGCCAACTTCAAGCATAACAATTACAATGGCGGACTACATCGTGTTTCTGCAAATGTTTCTCCTGGCTTTGCGATCCTATATTATGTCAGAAAATATGTTATCTAAACCCGCCCCCAGCCCCCGACGTAAGCATGACGTGGTAAAAGAACGGTTCTAGTCCAGCAAAGAGTTGGTGCCGCTTTGGAACCAGTTTTCATGGCCGAGAACCGGTTCTTTGGCTGTCGAAACACAAAGAACTGGTTCGCGCGCAGGCACCGGCTCCGGCTCCGAACCGGCTCTTAAAATGCGTTGGTGGAAAAGGGGTAACTGATCATCTCCTCATCATGTTGAACTCTTCCACAAGAGTCCACAGTTCCTGAGGTGTTTATAAGACAGCGCTGACATGTTCTGGTCAATAGTGTTCAGTGTCGTCTGTGCTCGACCACAGAACAGTTTCAGGCTTTGCTGGATCTTCTCCAGTGCGTTAGAACTGGTTTCACTGTTAGAACTGGTTTCACTGTTAGAACTGGTTTCACTGTTAGAACTGGTCACTGTTAGAACTGGTTTCACTGTTAGAACTGGTCACTGTTAGAACTGGTTTCACTGTTAGAACTGGTTTCACTGTTAGAACTGGTTTCACTGTTAGAAACTGGTTTCACTGTTAGAACTGGTTTCACTGTTAGAACTGGTCACTGTTAGAACTGGTTTCACTGTTAGAACTGGTCACTGTTAGAACTGGTTTCACTGTTAGAACTGGTTTCACTGTTAGAACTGGTTTCACTGTTAGAAACTGGTTTCACTGTTAGAACTGGTTTCACTGTTAGAACTGGTCACTGTTAGAACTGGTTTCACTGTTAGAACTGGTTTCACTGTTAGAACTGGTTTCACTGTTAGAACTGGTTTCACTGTTAGAAACTGGTTTCACTGTTAGAACTGGTTTCACTGTTAGAACTGGTCACTGTTAGAACTGGTCACTGTTAGAACTGGTTTCACTGTTAGAACTGGTCACTGTTAGAACTGGTCACTGTTAGAAACTGGTCACTGTTAGAACTGGTTTCACTGTTAGAACTGGTCACTGTTAGAACTGGTCACTGTTAGAACTGGTTTCACTGTTAGAACTGGTTTCACTGTTAGAACTGGTTTCACTGTTAGAACTGGTTTCACTGTTAGAACTGGTCACTGTTAGAACTGGTCACTGTTAGAAACTGGTCACTGTTAGAACTGGTTTCACTGTTAGAACTGGTTTCACTGTTAGAACTGGTCACTGTTAGAACTGGTTTCACTGTTAGAACTGGTCACTGTTAGAACTGGTCACTGTTAGAAACTGGTCACTGTTAGAACTGGTTTCACTGTTAGAACTGGTCACTGTTAGAACTGGTCACTGTTAGAACTGGTTTCACTGTTAGAACTGGTTTCACTGTTAGAACTGGTTTCACTGTTAGAACTGGTTTCACTGTTAGAACTGGTTTCACTGTTAGAACTGGTTTCACTGTTGTCATGAGTGTAAACGAGCAGATTAAGGGCCGGTAATATTATAATAAGATCCTCTTGCTACATCAGAATCTGATCGGTTTATTTTTTGACATGCTTGCAGAGAAAGGCTTACGAAACAAAGTTACTGGGTTTCACTTTTCATGTTTTCTGGGTTGGTAGAAGCACCCGGTTATAGCACTTAAACAGCACTCAGATTTTCTTAATCTGTCCTCTTTAAAGCTGTGCTGTAGTTTGAGTGTTCAGGTCATTGATGTCTTCTTCTTCTGTCTCTCAGGAGGCGGGTTTGTCGGGTGGCCTGAAGCTGGAGGCCATGATGGAGCATCTCCAGCGTCAGCAACAGGCGCGTGTGGAGAACGAGCACAAGGAGCGACGGCTTCGAGAAGCTCACATCATGTACGCGCAGCAGGTCGCGGCTCAACAGGCCATACTAGCCGCCGCTCGGGCTTCTGGAGCCGGTTTCATGAGCAGCGGACAGCTCTCTCAACTCTCTCTCGGCTCCAATCAGAGCAGCGTCGAGGACGAGCGCGGGCGAGATTCAGATGATGAGGATGATGATGAGATGATGGAGGGTGATGAAGGCAGCGAGGAAGACGAGCGGACGCCGAGTGGACTGGAGTTTCTCAGGAATCAGACGCTCGCGCTTCAACAGGGAGCCGCACGTTTACCCGGACGCCCGATCGCAAGCTTCCCGGACCCCAGAAGAGCCCCGTCGCCCACCGTCAGGGTGAAGCAAGAACCCGAGGACGATCTCTCGCCCGCCGAGCGCCCTTCTGCCGCGTCGCCCAACGCACACGCGGAGTGGAGCTACGACGAGCACTTTAAAGTGGTAAGAGAGTTTTTTCCTTGAAAATGTCTTCATGTAACTCGACACCCTCGCCTCATTTAGTATGCGCGGTTCTATGAATATGCAAATGAGCCCCGCCTCCACTCACTCCCTCAGCTCAGAGATCCACTGGTGGACGATCACACGTTGATCTGATTGGTTACAAGGTCGTTTGTGACGTCAGAAACACCAGCGATTTCAAACCGTGTTTTTGAGACTGTCTTTGGTTCACTGCAGTTTTAAGGAGGAAATACTCAGCAATGCTGTCGACTTATGAACTTACACATGTGTGTCTTAAAGCAGATTAAAAACACCACATAGACACATAAACAACATTAAACGCTGGATTTTCACCACAGGGGACTTTAAGTAAATTTAAGTTGCTTTTGTTTTCTCTTTGGAGTCAGAAAAATAATCTTAATTCAGAGGGAAGATTATTTTTCTGAATCCATTGACAGATTTCTTGTCAAAAATGTCTTGTTTTAAGCACAAACTCACTTGATTTTTATACATTTTCAGCAAAAAAGATTTAAAATCTAACACAATTTTGCTTCTTGATTTAAGAACGTTTAGATATTCGTGCTGGAAAACAAGACAGAATTATATATTTTTCCAGTGCATTCACGATGTGTCAGAACAAGTTCATATCCTCTAGTACAGAAATTGTTTGTTAAATTCTATTAATAATAGTATATTAAACAGAAACTTTCTGCCACTTTGGTGGATTTTACATGGTAATCGAGTTCAAGCAACAGTTTTGTCAATGTGAAGTTGTGAACCCATCATTATTCTCATTCAATCTTCATATTGGCAGTGTTTATGATAATGTGTGTTTATGAAGTGCAGTAAGGTGTGATATCGCAGTGGTTCAGTTAGTCATGGTTTCTCCCTCGTGTGTCTCTGAGTGTTTGTGTTTGGTTTCGCCTCGGATCCGCTCGCGCGTGTGTGTCGCTGGCACAGAGCCGGACACTTCGCTGGACTTATTTGTTCTCGTGCGCTCCTGCCAAACGCTGAGTCGACTTTGGCCGGCGTCCAGACTGTGTAAAGAGACATTTGGCCCAATTTTGTCAGTTCACACGTGGGAGTGTTTGTGCACGTGTGCAGTGTGTGTGTTATGAGTTGCTCAGTAGACCAGCGCTATGATGGACCAGTTCACAAGGCATGCTCATAATGCGTCATAAGGGAATCTCCGACATGCAGCTAAAATGTGAAAACCTGAACTTCTAATGTGATGCATTCTGATGTTTCCTTTCCACCGTTCCTCAATGCATCTTGAATTGCATGCAATGCCATTTTGCAACCATTTTGCTTTCCTCCAAAAGCAGAATAAATACATTTTACATTTATGCATTTAGTAGAAGTCAAACCAAAATGTATTCAGACTCCTTCAACATTTCTCACATTATCACAGGTTATTCGCTATAGTTTAGGAAATGGTAATAAATATGAGCAGAACTCAGTTGATATTTGACTGGTTTTGTCCGTCCTTCGGTTAGACTCTCACGCATGAATTATGTTGAATATCTGTCAGCTGTTAAATTGAACTACACACTTAGATAATACCAGTTTAGCTCAACCAGTGACCAAGCAATGCTTCATGTTGTTCAGTGTGTGTGTGTAAAAAGAGCATTAGTTATTACAGAAAACACACTGAAGAAAACATGATCAGCTCAAAGTGGAGGAGTCATATTTGCTCCCAAATGTTACTGGTAGTCACTGTATGAAGAATATTTGGGTATATATATCTGAATATTTTTTGGTTTGACTGTATATGTTGATTCCATTATTTTCTTCAGAATAACATGCACTGATGAATAGATCACAGTGAGAGCAGAAACATGAGTTGAATGGCCAGTAAATCGAGTCAGTTTTGATTTCAGATGGACTGAATATAAATCTGTTGACGTCTTGCTGTGAATCAGGCGATCTGTCAAGAGCTTGATGTGATTAAAGGCCTGGAGCTGCTTATTTATAGAGGCATCATCCATTCTACTTTCCCAATATAGAACAGCGGAGTGGAAATGGACAATCCTCACAGCGGAGAGAGAGACTAGTGGATAATACACAGATTCCTAAGTCCTGCTTATGATTCTGGAAGTCAGAATTACGATGCAATGTGTTTCAAGCTGATTTTGATTGAATTAAATGCATTGAGCGATTTCATTTATCTTCCTTTATATATCATATATAACTGCAGAGAAAAGAAGAGCAAAATGCACACATTTAGTGTGTTATGCATGGTCATGCATCCACAGAAATGACTCAATCATGTCGCCTCATAAACCAACTAAATGAGTCATATTTTCTGGCCAGATTCATATGCAATTAACCGTTTGAAAAATAAATTGTACAGTAACTCTTAAAAAATTATGACTAAAACCAATTTGCAATCATGATGATTCTTTAAATGTATTCATGAATTCATATTATTCTGAAGAATATAATGGACAAAATCAAGTACACTTCAACACTGCTAAATGCATTAATGCCAAATGTAATCTTGCATCGCACTGAAATATATGGATGCTGGCTATATTCGAATAAAACATTTTAAAAGATAATTGCGACTTTTTATCTCACAATTTGCTCTCACAACGAGTTATAAAGTCACAATTACAATTCTGAGGAAAAAAGTCAGTATTTTTTCCCTTAGAATTGGACCTTATACCTTGCAATTGCGAGTTTATATCTCACAATTCTGAGAAAAATGTCAGAATTGCGAGATATAAACTTGCAATTGCATGATATAAAGTCAGAATTGAGAAAAAAAAGTTAATTTCTCACAATTGCGAGTTTACATCTTGCAATTCTGACTTTATATCTCGTAATTCTGACTTTATATCTCGCAACTCTGAGAAATAAAGTCAGAATTGCGAGATGTAAACTCGCATCTGTGAGATAAAAAGATGTTGCTGTTGCTGAAACAAGCTTCCCTAGAAATAAGTCATATCATGTTTGCAAATGCATTGCATGATGACATTAAGAGCATCTGCACACCAGTAACACATTCAAAGCACTGTGGCATTATAGTGTTGCTCATGCGATCTCCAAGACACCATCATTCTGATATAACGGCAACAGACACACTAGCCGCACAATGGAAACACGTCAATTTTGCAAAAACTCCCATTTATCGCAAAACATTTGTTACGCTCGCATGAGGAGGTTCTTCAGGCAATTCGGAAAAAAAATATTTCGCAAAACTGCAATGGAAACAGTTTTTGTGTATTTACAGTCACATGACGTAGACAAAGCGGTGTGTTTGGACAGAAAACGAGACAGAGTTCTTTATTAAATTCATAAAAGACAAAAGAATTACAGGAATACTGGATTGACATGATGGATCATCACAATGAAGACATGAGGGAGAAACACAGAGAAACTCCTCATATGAGCCGCTCACAGTTTGAGAGTCTTTCCCTGCCATTAATGCTGGATAACACACACACACACACACACGTCTCCTTCCATTAATGATTGGATAACACACATACACGTCTCCTTCCATTAATAATAATAATGTCTAGTGCGGCGGCTCTGATATGTATAAACCTACCAACGTCTGTCGCCATGATCTTTGGAATGACTGATCGCGAGAGGAAATAATACGTTTTAGTCGCATAACATCATGGCGTCATTTCGCAATAGTTTTTATCGATATTTAGAAAAAATCGCAAAAGTTATCCGCAAATCTGTAATGGAAACGCATGAATGATTTCACAAACCCTGATCCACTGTCAGTGAGGAAATCATGAGGAGATACAGATGGTCAGAGGAGATGTGTTGGTCTCTCTCTTTGTGTCGTGTGTTTTATGTGTTCTGTCATTATGTGTGGCCAGTGGTGTATAATGACACATGGTTCCAGTTTCAGGTTGCGAGGTTGGAGGGGGAAGGTTCAGAGACGCGCTCTCGTTTTAATGGTATCTCTGTGAGTTTTAATGACAGCTGCTGTAAACTCCTTCCTGAAGCAAACAGACAGGGTGTCGTGTTCAGATGTTCAGATGCTTGATTGATCAATCAGAAGACCGGTTTCTATGTGAAAGTTTTCAAATATAATTGATTCAAAGCTGAATTTTCAGCATCATTACTCCAGTCTTCAGTGTCACATGATCACTATCATTCTGATGAATATACTGTGTTCCTCTTAACCTGAATGTAAATGTAAAACACAAAAGATATTTTGAGAAATGTCTGTTTTTTTTGTTCAAATCCAGTGTCATTTAGTCCTCGATGTTCTTCAAAACGTCTTTTATCTTTTATTTATGTTCCACAAAAGAAAGTCATACAGGTGTGAAACAACATGAGGGCAAGTAAATGATGACAGAATGTTAATAAATTTAAATTTATTATAATCCAGAACACTAAAGTTATATTTTGCTCATGCACTCAATTTTAAAGAACCCTTTATGCCAGAAAAGTCCTATATAAGGAGAAATGCCTTAAATTATTTCATAATACTTTGACATTTAATGGGTTATTTCAAATTTTCTAGTGATAAAACTGTTTATGAGCTGTTTAATTCATAATTAAATCACAATAAAAATTAATTCAAACAATTAATTAAAACTAAATGCATAAAATTATCCCATCATCGGAACCCTTGAAGGTCTACATATGAAGCGCCTGACGGAACCCTTTAAGGTTCTACATATGAAGCGCCTGACGGAACCCTTTAAGCTTCTACATATGAAGCGCCTGACGGAACCCTTTAAGGTTCTACATATGAAGCGCCTGATGGAGCCCTTTAAGGTTCTACATATGAAGCGCCTGATGGAACCCTTTAAGGTTCTACATATGAAGCGCCTGACGGAACCCTTTAAGGTTCTACATATGAAGCGCCTGACGGAGCCCTTTAAGGTTCTACATATGAAGCGCCCGACGGAGCCCTTTAAGGTTCTACATATGAAGCGCCTGACGGAACCCTTTAAGGTTCTACATATGAAGCGCCTGACGGAACCCTTTAAGGTTCTACATATGAAGCGCCTGACGGAACCCTTTAAGGTTCTACATATGAAGCGCCCGACGGAGCCCTTTAAGGTTCTACATATGAAGCGCCTGACGGAACCCTTTAAGGTTCTACATATGAAGCGCCTGACGGAACCCTTTAAGGTTCTACATATGAAGCGCCTGACGGAACCCTTTAAGGTTCTACATATGAAGCGCCCGACGGAGCCCTTTAAGGTTCTACATATGAAGCGCCTGACGGAACCCTTTAAGGTTCTACATATGAAGCGCCTGACGGAACCCTTTAAGCTTCTACATATGAAGCGCCTGACGGAACCCTTTAAGGTTCTACATATGAAGCGCCTGATGGAACCCTTTAAGGTTCTACATATGAAGCGCCTGACGGAACCCTTTAAGGTTCTACATATGAAGCGCCTGACGGAACCCTTTAAGGTTCTACATATAAAGTGCCTGATGGAACCCTTTAAGGTTCTACATATGAAGCGCCTGATGGAACCCTTTAAGGTTCTACATATGAAGCGCCTGACGGAACCCTTTAAGGTTCTACATATGAAGTGCCTGACGGAGCCCTTTAAGGTTCTACATATGAAGCGCCTGACGGAACCCTTTAAGGTTCTACATATGAAGCGCCTGACGGAACCCTTTAAGGTTCTACATATGAAGCGCCTGACGGAACCCTTTAAGGTTCTACATATGAAGCGACTGAAGGGAACCCTTTAAGGTCTACATATGAAGTGCCTGACAGAACCCTTTAAGGTTCTACATATGAAGCGCCTGACGGAACCCTTTAAGGTTCTACATATGAAGCGCCTGACGGAACCCTTTAAGGTTCTACATATGAAGCGCCTGACAGAACCCTTTAAGGTTCTACATATGAAGCGCCTGATGGAACCCTTTAAGGTTCTACATATGAAGCGCCTGACAGAACCCTTTAAGGTTCTACATATGAAGCGCCTGACGGAACCCTTTAAGGTTCTACATATGAAGCGACTGAAGGGAACCCTTTAAGGTTCTACATATAAAGTGCCTGATGGAACCCTTTAAGGTTCTACATATGAAGCGCCTGACAGAACCCTTTAAGGTTCTACATATGAAGCGCCTGACGGAACCCTTTAAGGTTCTACATATAAAGTGCCTGATGGAACCCTTTAAGGTTCTACATATGAAGCGCCTGACAGAACCCTTTAAGGTTCTACATATGAAGCGCCTGATGGAACCCTTTAAGGTTCTACATATGAAGCACCTGATGGAACCCTTTAAGGTTCTACATATGAAGCGCCTGACGGAACCCTTTAAGGTTCTACATATGAAGCGCCTGACGGCACCCTTTAAGGTTCTACATATGAAGCGACTGAAGGGAACCCTTTAAGGTTCTACATATGAAGCGCCTGACGGAACCCTTTAAGGTTCTGCATATGAAGCGCCTGACGGAACCCTTTAAGGTTCTACATATGAAGCGCCTGACGGAGCCCTTTAAGGTTCTACATATGAAGCGCCTGACGGAACCCTTTAAGGTTCTACATATGAAGCGCCTGACGGAACCCTTTAAGGTTCTACATATGAAGCGCCTGACGGAACCCTTTAAGGTTCTACATATGAAGCGCCTGACGGAACCCTTTAAGGTTCTACATATGAAGCGCCTGACGGAACCCTTTAAGGTTCTACATATGAAGCGCCTGACGGAACCCTTTATGGTTCTACATATGAAGCGCCTGACGGAACCCTTTAAGGTTCTACATATGAAGCGCCTGACGGAACCCTTTAAGGTTCTACATATGAAATGCGTGATGGATCTAAAAGGTTCTAGAATCTTTTCTTCTAATAGTGCAGCTTTCAGTTCTTCAATCTAGTAATTAAACCATTTTCATTCAGCTGAACAAGAATCAGTGAAAGATTCAATTCAACAAGTGTGAGAGGTTAATGACTCGTACGAGTGTGTGTGTGTGTTGTGGGGGTTTTGTCAGTGATGTATGTGCGCTGACCTCACTCCCTCCGTCCAACACAGAGTAAATAATT
>JARWKJ010000006.1:1628476-1665976 GCA_029959095.1 Rhinichthys osculus | reverse complement strand
TGCTTTTCAAATATTACTGTTCATGTATTGTGTAATATAATGGTTTTAATGATAAAAGTGCGGATAAATAATAAAGTTATTTTCTTCTAAAAATGTAAAATGTAAAAATGTAACTCATTAGCATAATGCCAGCCTGTGGTGTTGATTGGATGAACAGTGTCTCTTAGCTCCGCCCTCAAACACTGTAGTGTATCTGAGACTTGAAGAGTTTGGTTCATGTATCGAAGCGCTTCAGACACTGTGAGAAATTAGTAGATGTGCAATTATGGGAAAATGAAAGTGTTTTTGACCTTTGATGCGTGTGAACCCGTTCTAGGAGATGCCAAACCTTTAAAATAGCATAATATGGCAGTTTAACAGATAACTAAAGCATTCACATTTTTATAATACTTTGTTGCTGTTTTGGCCTCACAGATCTTCATATCTAAAGCTCATAGTCTGAAGTAAATTATGTCTCTTTATTATGGTTGATTTATTAGTTTGTGAATCAACCCTGAATAATGAAATCCCATGATCCCTGATGTGGGAAAAGATACTGAGTATGGTGGTAATATGATCAGTCAAACACACACACACACAGACACACACACACACACACACGCACACACACACACACATACACATATATATGCATTTATTTGTATTAAAGTGATGGAAAAGCATTTGATCATTATGTGTGTAGAGTGATTGCAGCAGTGATTGTAGTCTCTCTCTGGTGTTGGTTTGGCGTTGGTCCAAATCAGTGGCTGAACGAGGCTCTGGCTCGCGGCCACACACACACACACACACACTGCGGTGAGAGTCGAGTGTGTGATTTCACTCTCCTGCTCGTGAGCTGGCACTTTATCCCAGCGGATTCCTGCCAAAACAACCTTCCCAGACCGACAAACATGAACATCTCCATCGTCCGGGAAGTGGTTCTGAGAGTCAGTGGATCTGTGAGTCGGTGGATCTGTGAGTCGGTGGATCTGTGAGTCGGTGGATCTGTGAGTCGGTGGATCTGTGAGTCGGTGGATCTGCGAGTCGGTGGATCTGCGAGTCGGTGGATCTGCGAGTCGGTGGTTCTGCGAGTCGGTGGTTCTGCGAGTCGGTGGATCTGCGAGTCGGTGGTTCTGCGAGTCGGTGGATCTGTGAGTCGGTGGATCTGTGAGTCGGTGGATCTGTGAGTCGGTGGTTCTGTGAGTCGGTGGATCTGCGAGTCGGTGGATCTGCGAGTCGGTGGTTCTGCGAGTCGGTGGATCTGTGAGTCGGTGGTTCTGCGAGACGGTGGTTCTGCGAGTCGGTGGTTCTGCGAGTCGGTGGATCTGCGAGTCGGTGGTTCTGCGAGTCGGTGGTTCTGCGAGTCGGTGGATCTGCGAGTCGGTGGTTCTGCGAGTCGGTGGATCTGCGAGTCGGTGGATCTGCGAGTCGGTGGATCTGCGAGTCGGTGGTTCTGCGAGTCGGTGGTTCTGCGAGTCGGTGGATCTGCGAGTCGGTGGATCTGCGAGTCGGTGGATCTGCGAGTCGGTGGATCTGCGAGTCGGTGGATCTGCGAGTCGGTGGATCTGCGAGTCGGTGGATCTGCGAGTCGGTGGTACTGCGAGTCGGTGGTACTGCGAGTCGGTGGATCTGTGAGTCGGTGGTACTGCGAGTCGGTGGATCTGCGAGTCGGTGGTTCTGCGAGTCGGCGGATCTGCGAGTCGGTGGATCTGCGAGTCGGTGGATCTGCGAGTCGGTGGTTCTGCGAGTCGGTGGATCTGCGAGTCGGTGGTTCTGCGAGTCGGTGGTTCTGCGAGTCGGTGGTTCTGCGAGTCGGTGGTTCTGCGAGTCGGTGGATCTGCGAGTCGGTGGTTCTGCGAGTCGGTGGTTCTGCGAGTCGGTGGATCTGCGAGTCGGTGGTTCTGCGAGTCGGTGGATCTGCGAGTCGGTGGTTCTGCGAGTCGGTGGTTCTGCGAGTCGGTGGATCTGCGAGTCGGTGGATCTGCGAGTCGGTGGATCTGCGAGTCGGTGGATCTGCGAGTCGGTGGATCTGCGAGTCGGTGGATCTGCGAGTCGGTGGATCTGCGAGTCGGTGGTTCTGCGAGTCGGTGGATCTGTGAGTCGGTGGATCTGCGAGTCGGTGGTTCTGCGAGTCGGTGGTTCTGCGAGTCGGTGGATCTGCGAGTCGGTGGTTCTGCGAGTCGGTGGTTCTGCGAGTCGGTGGATCTGCGAGTCGGTGGGTCTGCGAGTCGGTGGGTCTGCGAGTCGGTGGATCTGCGAGTCGGTGGGTCTGTGAGTCGGTGGATCTGCGAGTCGGTGGATCTGCGAGTCGGTGGGTCTGTGAGTCGGTGGATCTGCGAGTCGGTGGGTCTGCGAGTCGGTGGATCTGCGAGTCGGTGGTTCTGCGAGTCGGTGGATCTGCGAGTCGGTGGATCTGCGAGTCGGTGGTTCTGCGAGTCGGTGGATCTGCGAGTCGGTGGTTCTGCGAGTCGGTGGTTCTGCGAGTCGGTGGTTCTGCGAGTCGGTGGTTCTGCGAGTCGGTGGTTCTGCGAGTCGGTGGATCTGCGAGTCGGTGGATCTGCGAGTCGGTGGTTCTGCGAGTCGGTGGATCTGCGAGTCGGTGGATCTGCGAGTCGGTGGTTCTGCGAGTCGGTGGTTCTGCGAGTCGGTGGTTCTGCGAGTCGGTGGATCTGCGAGTCGGTGGATCTGCGAGTCGGTGGATCTGCGAGTCGGTGGATCTGTGAGTCGGTGGTTCTGCGAGTCGGTGGTTCTGCGAGTCGGTGGATCTGCGAGTCGGTGGTTCTGCGAGTCGGTGGTTCTGCGAGTCGGTGGATCTGCGAGTCGGTGGATCTGCGAGTCGGTGGATCTGTGACCGCCTCGATTGCATCTAATGTGCATCATTTGCTTTTCATTTGGTTGTTCTGGCTGTTTGTCAGTGAGTGAAAAAGAGAGATTTAAGATTTTAGTCCTAAATCTCTTGATTATGAGTGATAAACTCATCAGGACTTTAACAGAACCTGAAGGCATTGTGACGCTTTCTTAGTGAACTGAAGCCATTGAGTAAAGCTTTGATTCACCTTTATTTCATATGTCATTACTTCATAATCATGGTGAAGCTACTTTTATTTTTCGTGCATGATTCTTGTTGAAGCATTTGTAGGAAGTTGATCACCACAATTATTAAAGTTTTGAATCGACAGAAACATTTAGTTCATTTGATTGGACAGAAACATTTAATTATTTTGAATTATTAGAAACATTTCATTTTGAATCATCAGAAATATTTAATTGTTTAGAATTATTAGAAACATTTAATTTTGAATCATCAGAAACATTTAATTATTTTGAATCATCAGAAACATTTAATTTTGAATCATCAGAAACATTTCATTATTTGGAATCATGAGAAACAATTACACTGTAAAAACAAAGTTTCTGCCTTAAATTTAAGTACAATCAACTTGGATGTTTAATTCATTTCAACTTAAATTAGGGTACATTCAACTTACTTGAGTCAAAAATGAGTTGAATCTTGAAGAATCTTAGTTATTTCAACAAAAATATATCAAATGTGATGTCATGCAGGGAATTGTGGGAATGTCAATTTACGTTTTTTCACTGTAAATTATACAATGACTTGTTCTTTTTCACTTCCAAAAACTGTAAATTTACATTAAAACATAATTACATTAAATGTACCGTTAGTTCACAGTTATTCACCATATATAGTACACTGATAAAAATGTTTTTTTTTTTTTTTTTTTTTTTGGTGAAGTAAATACTACAGAAAAAAACAATGTAATTTACATGAAAAAGTTAGTTCAGGCAAGAATTCTGATACAGGTGTTCCCATCATGCACTGGGCTTTGAATAATGAACGAGGTTGATTTTTCACTGTTTCCTAGCTGTATTTACACTGTTTTATCATTGCTATTGTTGTTAGGATTAGTAACTTGCCATTTTGTGACATTTGGAGTTAATTTTCTACTCAAAATGACATTCAAACACAAAAACGATCCATCAAATGTTACCAAATGTAAAGTTAGAAATTCATGTCAGTTTTGCTACTGTAACTGCAGTGTGTGTGTTCAGGAGTGTGTGCCAGGTTTGCCGGATCAGCCGGTTCCTCCAGTGTCTCGTTCTCGTTGTCGTACGGCGTCTGAACATGTGTTCTGCATGCGTGGGCTGATGTTTGAATGGTGGAGATTTGAACATCAATTTAACAGGCAAATAAGAGACGCTGCATACGTGACGCACACCAGTGGCAGAGCTTTGGAGTCCGATCATGCGCTCGCTCTCGCTCTGCATATGTTTGTTCAGGGCTTTCTGTGACCGTGCAGCAGATGTCACGTAATCCTTCGCTCAATAGACCAGAGAAATCAAGTCCGTGCAGAGAAGCGACTCCATCGGGGAGGTTTCTACATTTTTAACAGACAAATTCCCTGTTTTGCATAACAATAACTTTAAAATAAATGATATCATAGAAACAAATAACAATTTTATTAATTCTGTATATATAGGCAGTGGTTAAAGTGGAATTTGGCTGGTGGGGGAACCCTCCAATTTTGTGTAGGTGCAACAGGAAAAAATACTCACCGTGGGACAACATATTGAGTATTGTGGTATAGCAATACTTTTGGGGACAAGAGTGTCACTGTGGCATCAAGTATCACAATACTTATTTACTTGATATTTTAATGGTTTTATTTTGGTCCATTAACACTGATATGATGACGATACTATGTTAAAATTGCTAACACTGGGACAAAAATTTAGCCCTGACACTGTAGCCACACCAGCCCACATTCCCCCCCCCCCCCCCCCCCCCACAGACATGTGCATTTAAATGTGAGGAAAATTTAGATTTCTCTGACGTACATATGTGCAATCTAAGACTTTTGTAGAAAGTAAACATAGGCTCAACTGATATTTATATGTTTTATAAATCATTTTCTTAGATAAGTTAATTTACTCAAGGCTACCAGGTCAGTATTGCCAATAGGAACCTTCTACAAGCTTTGTAATTTGAAAAGTAATTTTAAATAATGCAAATTATAGGCTGCGTTTAACGCAGTTGGTGGAATTGGCAGACGTTCCCTTAGGCATAATGCGTTATGGAGACGCGTCAAAGCATTCTCAGGTATAAATATGCAGCATTAACGCACGTAGGTGATTTTGAATGAATATTTCATGTCGATATACAATGGTTACATAATGTTAAAACTAATCCTGCTATTGATATCTTTGTAAGACTGGCGACCCTATAGAACAGTGGCAAGGGAAAACAAATGTCCGGCGAAATATCAAACCTAAAACTAACTTTACTGCGCTCAACCACCGTGAGTGCATTTCACGCATTTGTAATCGCTCGCTTTCAGCGGGGAGGAAGGGAGGTTGGTCGGTCGGTCGGTCGGTCGGCCCTTCTCGGGACCAGTGAGATTCGTTCCGGCCCACTTTAACCCCTGTATATAGGATATATACCTATGTGTATATATGCACACACACAGTCATGATCAGAATTATTGGCACCCTGTCGATTTCAAAATAATTAAATGTTTCTGATGAATGAAAAGAATCAAATGTTTCTGTCGATTCAAAAGAACTAAATGTTGTTTCGATTCAAAAGAAATATTTCTGTCGATTCAAAATAACTAAATGTTGTTTCGATTCAAAAGAATCAAATGTTTCTGTTGATTCAAAATAACTAAATGTTGTTTCGATTCAAAATAATCAAATATTTCTGTCGATTCAAAAGAACTAAATGTTGTTTCGATTCAAAAGAAATAAATATTTCTGTCGATTTAAAATAACTAAATGTTGTTTCGTTTCGAAAGAATGAAATGTTTCTGTCGATTCAAAAGAATCAAATATTTCTGATGAATCAAAAGAACTTATTTCTTTCTTCTTTACTTTGAATTAAAGTTTGTAGTATGTTGTTATTCACTTCTGAACTGGTTTCTTTTTCTTTTCTTTTCTTTTTTGCAATCATTGGCAATGCAAAAGGATTCATCGCAGCAATATCTATATAACACATATATATGTATATATATTAGGGCTGGGCGATATGGCCAAAAATATATCAGTCGATATCGATAATTATCACAATAAATTTCATATCTTTATTTCTTTCAAGTTTAAAGGCAGATTTTTGCCCCTAAGTGAAAGTTGTAGAGAGCGTTAATTGTGGTTTTAAACTACTCTTTATTGTCAGAACATATCATGACAAACACTTGCAAACAGGTGAACATTTCACAAATCTGAGGTAAAACATCATTTGTCATTTTTCCTTAACAAAATACATATCTGAATAGAAAAATATATTTCTTAGTTTCTGCATGTGCTAATGGGGGATATTGTTAAGTCTTGAAACAGGTTTGTGTTGCCTGACATTGATGGCACGTATCTTCAGCACAGTTTGCAGTGCAGGCTGCAATATTAATATTACATATTTTGTCTCGAAACACATATTTGACAGTGAGTTGACAGTAAATCTGCATCCTAACTCAACCTAATACAACTATGTTAAATTTATGTTCATTTGACAAAAACAGTAACATCTGTTAAAGAAATTTTAACTACCACATTTTTATTTGGTAAAATGTAATATTCTGAGTTTTATTCAAATTAACCATTGGTTATCCAGTATCATGCATTTAGATCATGATAACCACAGATAAAGCCAGGCATAACCTATAAGTTAGCACCTCACTATCATGGCAAAATGTAACTGTATGGTTTCTATGGTATTTGTAAAAAACGGTAGCCTAAATACATTATTAAATACTGTAATTATATTCCATCAGTCAGTTAAAACATGGTCCACATTAATAATATAGTACAATTCAGTATGTATATCCCACATTTCATGGTGCAGTTAATATTACTAGGCTAACCTTTAGAGTAAATCCATGGTAAATGGATTCAGTATCAGTTCATATTCTGACTGTATCACAGTGTTTCTCCTGTTTGTCAGCGCGGTTTCATCTGCCTTTAAACTGGTTTAAATCACTGAGACGTTTATGTTCTTTGCTGAATTCAAGCGCTTTTCACTGGATCTCGTGAGCGAGACGATCAGAGTAAACGCGTCTGCTCTAGTGAGCTCGCGCTGCCGCTTGGACTTTGAGCCGAGCGGATAAACCGTCCGTGAGGCGCGCAGGCGCTTCAAATGAGTTTCGTTCCGCTTTTGGCGCATACACATTATCGAACATTTATCGAACTCTTGATATTGTTTTATCGAGTAAAATTGTATCGCGATAATTATCGTTTTTGTTTTATCGCCCAGCCCTAATATATAGGCTATATATATTAGAGCTGGGCCGTTATCGGCGTTAACGTGCTGCGTTAACGTGAGACTCTTATCGGGCGATAAAAAAAATATCGCCGTTTATCAAAGTTGGGTTGGGATCATAAATAGCTTTTTCGAATATCGTTATATTTTCGCGCAATTCTAATGTGTAGTATGACGCCGCGCCTACTGTCACAGATCGCGCAGTGGGGTATTTTCCACTCAGGGACACAAGGTGTACTTTTACTTTGTTACGTTGGGCGACGTTCCTCTCGTTACTTTATTTTAATGCAATACGTTGTTAAATGAGTTTATTCCAAGCGCGCTGTGTCCTTTGTATGGGCATGAGCGATGCTCATTTACAAATGAATCACTCTTTTGAGTCGATTCTGTTCAAAGACTTCATCAAACAAGTTGTCAGATGATCTGTCTAAATCGGTTCGCGAATCAGTTGATCTGTTCAGTTCCTCGCGCACTGAATCGTCTGAAGCGCTTTCAATTCACACTCGTCTCGGAGTCGAAACAGGAAGATTTAAGAGCATCAAGAGCGTTGGATGAAGTGGCCGATCTACAGTCTAGTCTAGTGAAAGCAAATCTGCAAATGCATCATATTTTTGCCAGCGATGAAGATCTTTATTAGTTGAACATCTTCGTATGCTGTCTGTGAATGAATGATTCCACAGGACGATACATTCGATTTCATTTCATTCAGGTAATACATTTTACAACCAAACAGATTATTACGCCACGATAGCACTAATAAAAAGTATGACATTATCCGGTTTTTGGTCATACATTAATTTATAGGCTACAAAAAAAAAACGATTCAGAGCGTCGGCGCACTGGTTAACAGGTTAAATAAGCTACCATTGTCCACAGTTTATGAAATGAACACCCGCCATCCCGCGGTATGTGTGTGCAATAGCCTCATTTTTAAACAAATTAGTTTCAATCAATGTAAACTATTCGTGGGATTATGCCACTGCGCAATACACGCGCGTGTATTGCGCAGTGGCATAATCCCACGAATAGTTTACATTGATTGAAACTAATTTGTTTAAAAATGAGGCTATTGCAGTAACAAGGCAGGTTCACATAAAATCATTATGACATATGATGACATTATTTTTTGATCTAACGAGCATTGGCGATGGAAAAACGGACTGTAGTGCGTATTGTTTTTTTCTTCTTCCAATTAGCCTACTATGTTAAAAAAAAGGACGAAACATGTTACTTGTTCAATTAATAAACAATTTGTTTGATGACAAATCGCTAAAGATGAAATTGGCCTCCCTTTCTGTCATTGCGTTTTTTTGTTTTTTTTAAAGATATTCGACTTTTGCTCCTCGATTGTCGAATGGCATTTTTGGCAGAAATGCACATCCCTACGCGAGGCGAACTATTCTCAAAGAATTACTTTTAGTCATTATTTGGTAGCACACATATTCTGAATGCCTTCGGGAGAATTCAAATGAGCCATTTTAATCTAGATTAATCTATCTAGATTAATTTCAATATTAATCTAGATTAATCTAGATTAAAAAAATTAATCTATGCCCACCTCTAATATATATACATATATTAATGTTTTTATCGAGTCAATTTCTTGAATTCCTGTAATAGAGAACTCATTCATTGGCTGAAAGGTGTTTTCAGAAGTGGAAGATTGTGTATTGATTCTGAATTATAGTAGAAGCATCTTCTGGTTAATAAAACAACAACAAAAACAGAAGACAAAACAACTTTATCTGGACAATAACTTTATTCTAGAGCTGTTGTAAAGCCAAAACAATCTCTGTTGTAACTTCCTATTATCACTGTAAAGCTGCTTTGAAACATTGTTAAAAGCGCTGTATAAATGAAGGGGACTTGACTTGTGTTTATGTTGTGTTGTGTTGTGTCTCAGTGACGGAGAGCTGAATACGTTTGTGTGGAGAAATCAACAGTCACCTCACCAGAAATAACCGACGGCTCGGCGACGGACAGCTGGCCACAAATGGATCACGTTTCAAGACTAGTTATGCAAATCTGGGGCTTGTCTTGTTTTCCTATATGGAAATTAGTACAACCTCATTTGGCTTATCAATTGTGTTTAGCTCATTTGATTTTTTGGGTTGGGTTGGTGTAATCTCGTGGTCAAATTAGATTCATTTAGAAAATCAAATTCGTCTGGCTGGTTGTCGCTTGTAAACACAGATGTGGTGTAAAGGACAGTTCTGTTATGCGCCTGAACTCAGGGACTGCAGTATTGCATGAATGAGCTAATAGCGGCTGCTGTGTGTGTGTGTGTGTGTGTGTGTGTGAGCTAATGACGGCTGCTGCTGAAAATAAGTGTGGAGTTAAACACGCTGTCGAAGTCTGTTCGTCATATTTTGGCAGCTTGGCAGAAAACGGGCTGCGTTCCAACACTGACCCCCACTTCCTACACACTAAAAAGTAGACGTCAAGTCATGCACGTGTGTGAGTGTGTGTGTGTGTGTTACGGATACGTGGTGTCATTTTTTTATTTTTATTAATTGAAATCATGTATTATGAATCATTAAACTTATACAACATTTTTTATATATATATATATATATATATATATATATATATATATATATATATATATATATATATATATATATATATGGAAAAAAATTCACACTAATTCTGTGTTGTGTTTTTTCTGGTAATAAAATGAAGACATAAAACACAAATTTTATCATTTATCATCAATTTTAATCATATGAAATTAAATAAACTTTTTGTCAAATAACTTGCTGCACAATGAGCTTTAGCCTACTACTGTTAAAATTAAAACATGGATTATTCCTTAATTTCAGTTTTGATGATAATTTATTTGGATTAGTGTTAGTGTATTATTACATTGGGACATATCTAAATTCTACTGTACAACAGTAATATATTTCTGTCAAGTTAAACCAAACTTTTATTTTGACGGGTTGCCGTGAAGACCTTTTGAGTTTGTGTGTGTTTATGTCATGATGATAGTTTTTCTCAAATGAAGCGGTGAAATGATCACGAAGTGACTTTTGGAGTGGATCTAGAGCCTGGAGAGGAAGTTCATGCATTTGTGTCTTCATATAGGCCAAAAAACAGTGCAAGCGTCACACGTGCTTCAGTGTGTGTGTGTGTGTGTGTGTGTGTGGTAAATGAAACTGCGTGTCGGCGGCACCATTCATTCACACAGAACATGCAGGATTCGTATTTAAATAGTCTTTGTGTTTTAATATTCACACACACTAGTCTACATCACGATTCGATTTCAAGTGTACTGAACTGCTTTCTATTTTTTCCTCAAATTTACAAATTCCGTGAAATTCCGCGTTATACACTAAATTCCTTTTTTATAACTGGATTTCGTCAGCATTTTAGCAAAACAAAGGTAGGGGCAACACTGGTGTGTTAGTGTAAGTGTAAGCGAGTGTGTGTGTGTGTGAGCGAGTGAGTGTGTGTGTGTGTGAGCGAGTGTGTCAGTGGGGGATGGTTAGAGGAATGTGTTGTGCTGGTGAAGTGGATCTACAGATGCTGCTGGTTGATCTGGTTGAGCTGTGTGTGTTTTGGCTCCTGTCGCTCTGTTGATGTTCTCGTTCACAGGCTGTAAAACTCTCTCTCGAGTTACACGTGTTCACCGGGATCCGAGTGATGGAGTGATTCTCGTACAGCCGTTGCCGGATAAACCCTCCTGTGTCTGTGCTGATGATTCTGTGCGCTTCCAATTACTTGATGTGAATCGAAGATTTACACCTAAAACACGGGGCTTTCCAGAACCACATGTTGTTTGGGGGGTTTTAAACGCTATACTCAAATAAACACCCTTTTTTTTTTGCTCAATTCCCCAACACTTTACTTAAAGCCATATTATGCATTTAATGCATTAATTACGCACCTTACAATGCATTGTATGATCTCGTGAATAATTGTAACCACAGTTATAATACATTATAATACTTTACATTATAATTCGCCTTTAGAAAGTAAAATGCATTAAAACACGACAAACAACCAGTTTCAGATATAACACGGAATCTGCAAATATTACACGGCATTTTAACTTTGGTTACAATTATTTATAAAGAAATATAATGCATTATAATTAGTGCTGGGCAACGATTAATCACATGCAAAATAAAAGTTTGTGTTTACATAATATATGTGTGTGCATTGTGTATAATTATTTGTATGTATAATAAATACAAACACATGCATGTATATATTTAAGAAAAATGTATTTATATATAAAATATTTATATTTATTTAATATAAATTATGTATAAATATATATACATGCAAATATTTGACGTGAACCCACTGATCCTAATGATGTGAATGAGCAGGACGATATTCCTGAATACACAGCATCTACCTCTGTCAGTAACACAGCTATGCCACTCGTCGAAGCAACCCAACAAAATCATGCACAGATTCGCAAAATGTGCCAGAGCTTGAATCAAACACAAGCTTCGATATTTTATGCAGTCCGAGACTGGTGCAAAAGATGCGTTTCTGGTGAAAACCCACAACAATTTTTTGAATGGAGGAGCAGGAGTTGATAAATCACACGTTATCAAATCTGTTTATGCAGAAGCAACCAAGATTTTGCGCAGGCTTCCATGCATATAAGAGCATTCTTACATTTCCAAGCCAACCGTTCTTTTAACTGCATCCACAGGAACTCGTTTAAACTATTTTTTATTTATTTATTATTAATTTAAACTATAAACTAATTTAAACTATAAACTAATTTAAACTATAAACTAATTTAAACTTCAAACTACTTTAAACTTCTTCAAACTTTCTGGTCAAAACTTTCACAAGCCAACTCAAAGTTTGTCTCGACGGACTTTTTAATCTAGTATATAATAATCATATCTTATGTAAACACAAACTTTTATTTATTTTGCATGCAATTAATCGTTGCCCAGCACTAATTATAATGTACATTATGAATACCTTTTATAATGCATTATACAATCAGGTTTTCTACTTCACATTTTCGCGTTTATTTCAATGTTACTTTCTGTTTCTTTGTAATTATTTGTGAAATTATATATATTATATCACATTTCTAAAGTGTTAAAACTTGCATATGCAAAGGTGTTTAAAGACCAAAGTTTTTAGGGTTGAATAAAATATAAATGATAATATGTCTTTGTAAAGGTGTTCTGTGTTGTGGTCTAGATCTGCTCTGATGTAATGCAGTGAGATCAGATTTACACGGATGGGAGAAACGATAGAGAGAGAAAATGAGTGTGTTTTTAAGAGACTGAATTGAACATTTCTTGCACGAAACTCTGCATGCATCTGTATTGCTCTTGATTCCAATTCTTTAATGATTCAGAGGATTTATTGGTTTGCTTTATGAAATCTGGATCTGCCAGTGAAGCTGATATGGCAATAAAACATACACAGGAACTCTAGTTTTACAATGATTAACTCATAATGCCTTTGAAGCGTTTGGAAACAGTGTTTGTGTTAGATCACACACACACACACACACATTGGTGGATCAGACACACACACTGGATTCTCACTTCTTCTGTGGTTTGTGACTGACGTTGGTTTGATGATTTTGTCTTCACGTACTTGTCGTCATCTTTATTTTTATAGCGCCTAGAAGTTGTTTCAACGCAGCTATAATTACAATAATATATAGGAAAGTACGAGAATGAATAATGCCAATGTTCATATTGTGTGTAAAGCAGCTGTAGGAAGATCATAGTGTTGTTCAGTTCAATTCATCATTTCTGTGTTGATTGAGTTCGATCACGTCGAGTGTATTCCAGCCTCACACATCAATGCTACTATATAAAGGAAATAAAGGACGTTATTTTCTGTGCATTCAGAGCAATGTGTGTGAGAGTGTGTGTGAGAGTGTGTGAGAGAGTGTGTGTGTATATATGAGTGTGTGTGTGTGTGTGTGTGTGTGTGTGTGAGAGACAGAGTGTGTTTGTGTGTGTGTGTGTGTGTGTTGGAGGTTAGAGGACGTGAGGGGAGGACGAGTGTTACAGGAGAAAACACAATTTATTTATTATTTCCTGTTAATTGACACACGTGTGTGTGTGTGTGTGTGTGTGCGTGTGTGTGTGTGTGTGTGTGTGTGTGCAGAACGGCGGGGTGTCCTGGCCGGATGATGTGGATGGCGCTCGTGGGAGAGGAGAAGCGTCCAGAGATTTCGCCAAGGTGAGTTTATTCATGATTAACTGCAATATGTTTGTGTATTGTAGTTGACCAATTTTAATAGTAAAACTTGACAATAAGGTATCTTTAGTTAACATTAGTTTATGCATAAACTCACAACAACAAATAATGAACAAAACATTTGCTAATCTTTGAGAACGTTAGTAAAAAAAAGACGATTTTAATAATGTATTAGTTAATGGTGAATTTATAGTTAACAAACGAAAACCATAAGAAAATTAATATTAACTGAAATAATATATATATATATATATATATATATATATATATATATATATGTATACTGTATGTATAAACTTATTTGATTTCCGCTTGTTGCCAAAGAATAATTTCTACTTTTCATTTAGTTTAACTTGATATCTTGATGAAGATAACTTAAACTAAAATTATAACAAATAAAAGCTATATAGAAGTTTTTTTTTTTTTTTTTTTTTTACAGATGACTAAAACACAAAATCAACAAAATTACAAAACAACAACTATTAATAAAAACTATAATAGTATCTCAACGACACTAAAATAACACTGGTTGAAATTAATATCAACCAATTAATAAATGCTTTAGAGGTATTTTTTATTGTTAATTCCCATTAACTTGTGTAGTAGGAACCTAACTGTAAGTGTTACCAATTTAATTAATAATGTAATAAATAAATCCATGAAGATTATGTGAATGAAGATTAAATCTCACTGAAGTGTGTGTGTGTGTGTGTGTGTGTGTGTGTGTGTGTGTGTGTGTGTGTGTGTGTGTGTGACAGTTATATGAGCTGGATAACGACCCGAACAGGAAGGAGTTTCTCGATGACCTTTTCACCTTCATGCAGAAACGAGGTGAGCGAGTTTGATGATTAATCTCAGTGTGATAGTGAGTTTATATTCCAGGATCCGCTCTGATCGTGTGTGTGTGTGAGAGAGAGAGAGTGTGTGTGATAGACTGTGTGTGTTCTGGAGCATGTGCACACATGCATATTGAGTGAGTTGAGTGAGTTGAGTGAGTGAGTGAGTGAGTGAGTGAGTGAGTGAGTGAGTGAGTGAGTGTGTGAGTGAGACTGTGAGTGAGTGAGTGAGTGAGTGAGTGAGTGAGTGAGTGAGTGAGTGAGTGAGTGAGTGAGTGAGTGAGTGAGTGAGTGAGTGTGTGTGAGTGTGTGAGTGAGTGAGTGAGTGAGTGAGTGAGTGAGTGAGTGAGTGAGTGAGTGAGACTGTGAGTGAGTAAATGAGTGAGTGAGTGAGTGAGTGAGTGAGTGAGTGAGTGAGTGAGTGAGTGAGTGAGTGAGACTGTGAGTGAGTGAGTGAGTGAGTGAGTGAGTGTGTGAGTGAGTGAGTGAGTGAGTGAGTGAGACTGTGAGTGAGTGAGTGAGTGAGTGAGTGAGTGAGTGAGTGAGTGAGTGAGTGAGTGAGTGAGTGAGTGAGACTGTGAGTGAGTGAGTGAGTGAGTGAGTGAGTGAGACTGTGAGTGAGTGAGTGAGTGAGTGAGTGAGTGAGTGAGTGAGTGAGTGAGTGAGACTGTGAGTGAGTGAGTGAGTGAGTGAGTGAGTGAGTGAGTGAGTGAGTGAGTGTGTGAGTGAGACTGTGAGTGAGTGTGTGAGTGAGTGAGTGAGTGAGTGAGTGAGTGAGTGAGTGAGTGAGTGAGTGAGTGAGTGAGTGAGTGAGTGAGTGAGTGAGTGAGTGAGTGAGTGAGTGAGTGAGTGAGACTGTGTGTGTTCTGGAGCATGTGCACACATGCATGTCTCAAGAACGTGAGTGAGTGAGTGTGTGAGTGAGTGAGTGTGTGAGTGAGTGTGTGAGTGAGTGAGTGAGTGAGTGAGTGAGTGAGTGAGTGAGTGAGTGAGTGTGTGAGTGAGTGTGTGAGTGAGTGAGTGAGTGAGTGAGTGAGTGAGTGAGTGAGTGAGTGAGTGAGTGAGTGAGTGAGTGAGTGAGTGAGTGTGTGAGTGAGTGAGTGTGTGAGTGAGTGTGTGAGTGAGTGTGTGAGTGTGTGAGTGAGTGAGTGAGTGAGTGAGTGAGTGAGTGAGATAGATAGACTGTGTGTGTTCTGGAGCATGTGCACACATGCATGTCTCAAGAACGTATGTGTGTGTGTGTGTGTGTGTGTGTGTGTGTGAGAGTGAGTGAGTGAGTGTGTGAGTGAGATAGATAGACTGTGTCTGTTCTGGAGCATGTGTACACATGCATGTCTCAAGAACGTGTGTGTGTGTGAGAGAGAGAGAGTGTGTGTGTGTGAGAGAGAGAGAGAGAGAGAGAGAGAGAGAGAGAGAGAGAGTGTATGAGAGTGAGTGAGTGTGTGTGATAGACTGTGTGTGTTCTGGAGCATGTGCACACATGTATGTCTCAAGAACGTGTGTGTGTGTGTGTGTGTGTTTTGTTAGTGTAAAGCCTGTGTGATTGATGCTTCATGTCGACTGAAACCTGAAGATCTGGATGTGTGTTTATGTGTGCTGAGTGTGGAGGGCCGTCAGGGGTTTGACCTGCCGCCGGTTCACACACACATTTAAACACACAATCACACACACAGCGGTGCTTCATATCAACAAGTTGAAGAACCAGACTTGTTTACTGTGCAGTACAGCTGAGACAGAGAACACACACACACATATATGCTTTTAAAAGACTTCAATTGCATGCAAGATAATAAAAGTAAATGATTAGTTCATGCATTCCTTGGGAATTGAACCCCATGACCTTGGCTTTACTATAATGTTACTTAATATAATAGCAATATATATATATATATATACAGCATATATCTATATATATACAAGTTTGTTGTCATTATGATTTTTTTAATGACAGATGCAGTAAATACATTTATAATGTTACAAAAGATTATATTTAAAAAAAATGCTGTTCTTTTGAACTCTGTTTATATAAGAATTCTGAAAACAAAAATATGAACTGTTTTCAACATTGATAATAATCATAAATGTTTCTTGAGCATCAGATCCTCATATTAGAGTGATTTCTGAAGGATCATGTGACACTGAAGACTGGAGTAATGATGCTGAAAATACAGCTTTGATCACAGGAATAAATTACACTTTACTATATATTCACATAGAAAACAGTTATTTTAAATGGTAATAATATTTCACTATATTTGATCAAATAAATACAGCCTGGAGAGTCAAAATCAGCCTCCTGTCTGTATAAGCTGGACGATCTCTCACTCCTCATCACTCACTTTTTTATTTTCTGACATTTGCATTGGTGTTTAAGTCGGTTATCCATATGATTAGTGCATATATGGAGAGTTAAAAGACAAGTTCGGTATTTTACACTTAAAGCCCTGTTTTAAGATCGTTTCTGATGAAATAGAACGGTTAAGATTAAAATTTGGACACATGCTGCTGTCCCAAGAAATTTCTAACCAATCCTTCCTAAAACGCATTAAACTTTAGTTTACAAAGATGTTAAACTCACCGAGTGGTCAGGGGTGTTCACTGATATGCTCACACAAAAATCGCTGAAAAAGATGCTTTGCAACGTAGTTTTTGTCCAAGTCAAGTCAAATGGAGTTGTTCAAAAACTACGATAAAACCTGTGACCACTCGGTGAGTTTAACGTCTTTGTACACTAAAGTTTAATGCGTTTTAGGAAGGATTGTTCCAGTGCAACCATTGTGGAGGAGGGGGGGTGCAACCACAGAAACCGAAATTTCTCGGGACAGCAGCATGTGTCCACGTTTTAATCTTAACCGTTCTATTTCATCAGAAACGATCTTGAAACAGGGCTTTAAGTGTAAAATACCGAACTTGTCCTTTAAACTGAATCTGCTGATCCCTGCGACGTCTCGTGAGACTCTGCGACTCTGGGGAGACGGAAAGGAAGGAAAACCGCAGAATCTCACTTCTGTGTCGAGTGCTTTAATACAGGGAAGTGTGTGTGTGTGTGTGAGAGAGAGAGAGAGAGAGAGTGTGTGTGTGTGTGAGAGAGAGAGTGTGTGTGTGCGTGCGTGTGTGTGTGTGGTTTTCAGCAGCTGTTTGTAACGTCAGGGTTGAGGCCCGTATCGAGCCGCTTCAGGAAAGACACATGTTCTCAGTGGTTTGAGCTTCTGATTGTTTGAGTGTCACACACAGGCGTATTTCTGTGTAACTCTGTGCTCGGCTTTATTTCACACAGTGGTGGATGAACACATCGATATACACACATCGATACACTAATATAATATTACTCCAGTGAAAGTATAAGCACTCATTTTTAATATTACTTGAGTAAAAGTACAAAAGTAATTGATTAAAAGTAAAAAGGACTGATCGATGAATTGGCCTATCACAACTATTGATTATTCGTCCGATAGTTATATAACATATTATTTAACAATCACGTTTTGCCAAAGAATATAAAAAACACTGTTGTAAAGCACACAAAAACAGTTAAATGTCTTCCATCAGGTTTGAGGGTTTAATCAGATTATATTATATTATATACATTTTGTTTGTGGGTTCAATCAGACTGCATTATATTATATTATATTAATAATATATTACATCACATTGCATAAATATTAATTTATAGTTTAATCAGACTGCATTATATTATTACATGACATTATATCATATTACATTATATAGCATATTATGTTTTGTTATATAAATACAGACTGCATTATATTATATTCATTTTGTTTGTGGGTTCATTTAAACTGCATTATAATATATTATGAATATTCATTTTGTTTGTGAGTTTAATCAGACTGCATTATATTATTTTACATTACATGATATAACATTATATCATATTTTATTATATAAATATTAATTTAGTTGGTGGGTATATTTAGACTGAATTATATTGTCTTTTATTATATACATTTTCATTTTGTTATACGTGTTTATATAATATTATATTATAATCTATAATAAGCCAGCTTTTTATTTTTTGTTACAACAACTTACCATAATATTTTTTATACTTGCAATACACTTTTATAGCAAAATTTTGGTTCACAAAAAACTGGAAGTCATGACCTAAATATGATTTTAATTTACAATAATTATTTCTAAAATGTACGTTTTGCTCCATTCAAGCTCCCGGTTCATTTTGACCGGATCATTGAATCAGTGAGTCGTTGATTCAAGAATCGCTGCAATCGATTCAGTCTGATTCGTTGAATGAATCATTCAGTGCGATCGTTCATTGGGTGTCAGGTTGCGATTTCTTCAGTTCGATATAACGAGGAACAATGTTTTTATGAAATGTAGTGGAGTATTAAGTATGATTTTATGCTTTGGAATGTAGTAAAGTAAAAGCTTCCCCAAATAAAAGTGGTCTGATAAAGATCAGAATCATCAGACACTGAGCCGTCCATGAGTGATGCTGTTCCCGAGCGCTCGTGTTGAGATGTTAAGGAGGTCATACAGATGTTTTCAACACAACACCAGCTCCGGTTGTGGTGCGATGTCGTGTCACAGGTGCAGACGCATCTGAACCTAAAGCAGATCTTCATCAGAGCGCTCCATTTAATGGAAATTCTTCTGTTTTCTAAATGCACAAAATAGATCTTATTGTCGTCAATTCGTCTGTGCATGTTTCATTTAAAAAAAAATGTTTTGACCTTGTGATGTTCAATCAAAATGTCAAAACTGGATCTTCCAGAAGTGCAGGATTCTCCAATCGTTTAGTGCTCTTAAACTCCGCCCCTTCTAGAGAGAGCCACGCCCACATCTCAACATCCAATCAACAGCCATGCACAGAACCAAGTCCCGCCTTTAACAAAAACAAAACTAATAAACTCATGATGAAATGAAACGGGTACGATTTCTGCTCTCAACAAATTATAGTTTATTATTGACTATTTGCTTTTTTAATTTTATTTAAATAATTATATTTTTATAATGCATTTATTCGATTGGCTAAGAATCAGCATAAATATTGAATATACAATTAGTTAAAATGTATGAAATTTAATTTTATTGGTGATAAATGTATAAATCTAGTTATTGTGTATTTCATACACGTGTGACTGACAAATATGCATCGCATTAAGTTTATTAGATTGTACATGTTAAAACTGTGTAAATATTATATGCATTTCAAAATATAAATATTCAATATTCAACAGCAGTGTAAATGGGAAGTGGACTAAAAAGTAAATATATATATATTTTAATATTTAATAAAGTAATGTGATTCAATCCCAAATATTTGTTTACAAAGCCTTTAATTTTATTTATAAAGAAAATGTAACATTTGATAGAAAAAAATCAATATAATTTTTTTTTTTAAATATATAATGCATGTTAAAAATATACAACAGCAGTCTTAATGGGAAGTGGACTAAAAATAAAAAATAAAAATATTGTAATATTTAAAACCCCCATGCAATATTTGTTTACAAAAACTTTCATCGTATGATTCAGAAATTTCTTTGACATTTTATGAAAAATAACATTTTTTAAAATACATATTACATATAACATTTTTATAAAAAGTACAACAGCAGTTGTGCCTAAATATTTTCAAGTGAATTTCTGAAAATGTTCCTAAACACTGAAAGTCTATGGAAGCTTGTTTCCGTCACAGAATAAAACATTTTAAAAGATAATCGTGACTTTTTATCTCAGTTACAAGTTTATATCTCACAATTCTTACTTTATATCTCACAATTCTGACTTTATATCCCAATTCTGACTTTATATCTCACAATTCTGACTTTATATCTCACAATTCTGACTTTATATCTCACAATTCTGACTTTATATCTCACAATTCTGACTTTATATCTCACAATTCTGACTTTATATCTCACAATTCTGACTTTATATCTCACAATTCTGACTTTATATCTCACAATTCTGACTTTATATCTCACAATTCTGACTTTATATCCCACAATTCTGACTTTATATCTCACAATTCTGACTTTATATCCCAATTCTGACTTTATATCCCACAATTCTGACTTTATATCTCACAATTCTGACTTTATATCCCAATTCTGACTTTATATATCACAATTCTGACTTTATATCCCAATTCTGGCTTTATATCTCACAATTCTGACTTTATATCCCAATTCTGGCTTTATATCTCACAATTCTGACTTTATATCCCAATTCTGACTTTATATCTCACAATTCTGACTTTATATCTCACAATTCTGACTTTATATCTCACAATTCTGACTTTATATCCCAATTCTGACTTTATATATCACAATTCTGACTTTATATCTCACAATTCTTACTTTATATCACACAATTCTGACGTTATATCTCACAATTCTGACTTTATATCCCAATTCTGACTTTATATCTCACAATTCTGACTTTATATCTCACAATTCTGACTTTATATCTCACAATTCTTACTTTATATCTCGCAATTCTGACTTTATATCTCACAATTCTGACTTTATATCTCACAATTCTTACTTTATATCTCACAATTCATACTTTATATCTCAAAATTCTGACGTGATATCTCACAATTCTGACTTTATATCTCACAATTCTGACTTTATAACATGCAATTCTGACGTTATATCTCACAATTCTGACTTTATATCTCACAATTCTGACTTTATAACATGCAATTCTGACTTTATATCTCACAATTCTTACTTTATATCTCAAAATTCTGACTTTATAACACAATTCTTACTTTATATCTCAAAATTCTGACGTTATATCTCACAATTCTGACTTTATATCTCACAATTCTGGCTTTATATCTCACAATTCTGACTTTATATCTCACAATTCTGACTTTATATCTCACAATTCTTACTTTATATCTCACAATTCTTACTTTATATCACACAATTCTGACTTTATATCTCGCAATTCTGACTTTATATCTCGCAATTCTGACTTTATATCTCACAATTCTGACTTTATATCTCACAATTCTGACTTTATATCTCACAATTCTTACTTTATATCACACAATTCTGACGTTATATCTCACAATTCTGACTTTATATCCCAATTCTGACTTTATATCTCACAATTCTGACTTTATATCTCACAATTCTGACTTTATATCTCACAATTCTGACTTTATATCCCAATTCTGACTTTATATCTCACAATTCTGACTTTATATCTCACAATTCTGACTTTATATCTCACAATTCTTACTTTATATCACACAATTCTGACGTTATATCTCACAATTCTGACTTTATATCCCAATTCTGACGTTATATCTCACAATTCTGACTTTATATCCCAATTCTGACTTTATATCTCACAATTCTGACTTTATATCTCACAATTCTGACTTTATATCTCACAATTCTGACTTTATATCTCACAATTCTGACTTTATATCTCACAATTCTGACTTTATATCCCAATTCTGACTTTATATATCACAATTCTGACTTTATATCCCAATTCTGGCTTTATATCTCACAATTCTGACTTTATATCCCAATTCTGGCTTTATATCTCACAATTCTGACTTTATATCCCAATTCTGACTTTATATCTCACAATTCTGACTTTATATCTCACAATTCTGACTTTATATCTCACAATTCTGACTTTATATCCCAATTCTGACTTTATATATCACAATTCTGACTTTATATCTCACAATTCTTACTTTATATCACACAATTCTGACGTTATATCTCACAATTCTGACTTTATATCCCAATTCTGACTTTATATCTCACAATTCTGACTTTATATCTCACAATTCTGACTTTATATCTCACAATTCTTACTTTATATCTCGCAATTCTGACTTTATATCTCACAATTCTGACTTTATATCTCACAATTCTTACTTTATATCTCACAATTCATACTTTATATCTCAAAATTCTGACGTGATATCTCACAATTCTGACTTTATATCTCACAATTCTGACTTTATAACATGCAATTCTGACTTTATATCTCACAATTCTTACTTTATATCTCAAAATTCTGACTTTATAACACAATTCTTACTTTATATCTCAAAATTCTGACGTTATATCTCACAATTCTGACTTTATATCTCACAATTCTGGCTTTATATCTCACAATTCTGACTTTATATCTCACAATTCTGACTTTATATCTCGCAATTCTGACTTTATATCTCGCAATTCTGACTTTATATCTCACAATTCTGACTTTATATCTCACAATTCTGACTTTATATCTCACAATTCTTACTTTATATCACACAATTCTGACGTTATATCTCACAATTCTGACTTTATATCCCAATTCTGACTTTATAACACAATTCTGACTTTATATCCCAATTCTGACGTTATATCTCACAATTCTGACTTTATATCCCAATTCTGACTTTATATCCCAATTCTGACTTTATATCTCACAATTCTGACTTTATATCTCACAATTCTGACTTTATATCTCACAATTCTTACTTTATATCTCGCAATTCTGACTTTATATCTCACAATTCTGACTTTCACAATTCTTACTTTATATCTCACAATTCTGACGTGATATCTCACAATTCTGACTTTATATCTCACAATTCTGACTTTATAACATGCAATTCTGACGTTATATCTCACAATTCTGACTTTATATCTCACAATTCTGACTTTATAACATGCAATTCTGACTTTATATCTCACAATTCTTACTTTATATCTCAAAATTCTGACTTTATAACACAATTCTTACTTTATATCTCACAATTCTGACTTTATATCCCAATTCTGACTTAAAATCCCAATTCTGACTTTATATCTCACAATTCTTACTTTATATCTCAAAATTCTGACGTTATATCCCAATTCTGACTTTATATCCCAATTCTGACTTTATATCACACAATTCTGACTTTATATCTCACAATTCTGACTTTATATCCCAATTCTGACTTTATATCCCAATTCTGACTTTATATCTCACAATTCTGACGTTATATCCCAATTCTGACTTTATATCCCAATTCTTACTTTATATCTCACAATTCTTACTTTATATCACACAATTCTGACTTTATATCTCACAATTCTGACTTTATATCCCAATTCTGACTTTATATCCCAATTCTGACTTTATATCTCACAATTCTGACGTTATATCCCAATTCTGACTTTATAACACAATTCTGACTTTATATCTCACAATTCTGACTTTATATCTCACAATTCTGACGTTATATCTCACAATTCTGACTTTATATCTCACAATTCTGACTTTATAACATGCAATTCTGACTTTATATCTCACAATTCTTACTTTATATCTCAAAATTCTGACGTTATATCTCACAATTCTGACTTTATATCTCACAATTCTGACTTTATATCTCACAATTCTGACTTTATAACACAATTCTGACTTTATATCTCGCAATTCTGACTTTATATCTCGCAATTCTGACTTTATATCTCACAATTCTGACTTTATAACTCGCAATTCTGACTTTATATCACACAATTCTGACTTTATATCTCAAAATTCTGACTTTATATCCCAATTCTGACTTTATATCCCAATTCTGACTTTATATCTCAAAATTCTGACTTTATATCTCACAATTCTGACTTTATATCACAATTCTGACTTTATATCTCACAATTCTGACTTTATATCTCACAATTCTTACTTTATATCTCACAATTCTTACTTTATATCTCACAATTCTTACTTTATATCACACAATTCTGACGTTATATCTCACAATTCTGACTTTATATCCCAATTCTGACTTTATATCCCAATTCTGACTTTATATCTCACAATTCTGACTTTATATCTCACAATTCTTACTTTATATCTCGCAATTCTGACTTTATATCTCACAATTCTGACTTTCACAATTCTTACTTTATATCTCACAATTCTGACGTGATATCTCACAATTCTGACTTTATATCTCACAATTCTGACTTTATATCACACAATTCTGACTTTATATCCCAATTCTGACTTAAAATCCCAATTCTGACTTTATATCTCACAATTCTGACTTTATATCTCACAATTCTTACTTTATATCTCACAATTCTGACTTTATATCTCACAATTCTGACGTTATATCTCACAATTCTGACTTTATATCCCAATTCTGACTTTATATCCCAATTTTTACTTTATATCTCACAATTCTTACTTTATATCACACAATTCTGACGTTATATCTCACAATTCTGACTTTATATCCCAATTCTGACTTTATATCCCAATTCTGACTTTATATCTCACAATTCTGACTTTATATCTCACAATTCTGACTTTATATCCCAATTCTGACTTTATATCCCAATTCTGACTTTATATCTCACAATTCTGACGTTATATCCCAATTCTGACTTTATATCCCAATTCTTACTTTATATCTCACAATTCTTACTTTATATCACACAATTCTGACTTTATATCTCACAATTCTGACTTTATATCCCAATTCTGACTTTATATCCCAATTCTGACTTTATATCTCACAATTCTGACGTTATATCCCAATTCTGACTTTATAACACAATTCTGACTTTATATCTCACAATTCTGACTTTATATCTCACAATTCTGACGTTATATCTCACAATTCTGACTTTATATCTCACAATTCTGACTTTATAACATGCAATTCTGACTTTATATCTCACAATTCTTACTTTATATCTCAAAATTCTGACGTTATATCTCACAATTCTGACTTTATATCTCACAATTCTGACTTTATATCTCACAATTCTGACTTTATAACACAATTCTGACTTTATATCTCGCAATTCTGACTTTATATCTCGCAATTCTGACTTTATATCTCACAATTCTGACTTTATAACTCGCAATTCTGACTTTATATCACACAATTCTGACTTTATATCTCAAAATTCTGACTTTATATCCCAATTCTGACTTTATATCCCAATTCTGACTTTATATCTCAAAATTCTGACTTTATATCTCACAATTCTGACTTTATATCACAATTCTGACTTTATATCTCACAATTCTGACTTTATATCTCACAATTCTTACTTTATATCTCACAATTCTTACTTTATATCTCACAATTCTTACTTTATATCACACAATTCTGACGTTATATCTCACAATTCTGACTTTATATCCCAATTCTGACTTAAAATCCCAATTCTGACTTTATATCTCACAATTCTTACTTTATATCTCACAATTCTGACGTTATATCTCACAATTCTGACTTTATATCCCAATTCTGACTTTATATCCCAATTTTTACTTTATATCTCACAATTCTTACTTTATATCACACAATTCTGACGTTATATCTCACAATTCTGACTTTATATCCCAATTCTGACTTTATATCCCAATTCTGACTTTATATCTCACAATTCTGACTTTATATCTCACAATTCTGACTTTATATCTCACAATTCTGACGTTATATCCCAATTCTGACTTTATATCTCACAATTCTGACTTTATATCACACAATTTTGACTTTATATCTCACAATTCTGACTTTATATCACACAATTCTGACTTTATATCTCACAATTCTGACTTTATATCCCAATTCTGACTTTATATCCCAATTCTGACTTTATATCTCAAAATTCTGACTTTATATCTCACAATTCTGACTTTATATCTCACAATTCTGACTTTATATCACACAATTCTGACTTTATATCTCACAATTCTGACGTTATATCCCAATTCTGACTTTATATCCCAATTCTGACTTTATATCCCAATTCTTACTTTATATCTCACAATTCTTACTTTATATCACACAATTCTGACTTTATATCTCACAATTCTGACTTTATATCTCACAATTCTTACTTTATATCCCAATTCTGACTTTATATCCCAATTCTGACTTTATATCTCACAATTCTGACGTTATATCCCAATTCTGACTTTATAACACAATTCTGACTTTATATCTCACAATTCTGACTTTATATCTCACAATTCTTACTTTATATCTCACAATTCTGACTTTATATCTCACAATTCTTACTTTATATCTCACAATTCTGACTTTATATCTCACAATTCTGACGTTATATCTCACAATTCTGACTTTATATCTCACAATTCTGACTTTATATCTCACAATTCTGACGTTATATCCCAATTCTGACTTTATAACACAATTCTGACTTTATATCTCACAATTCTTACTTTATATCTCAAAATTCTGACGTTATATCTCACAATTCTGACTTTATATCTCACAATTCTGACTTTATATCTCACAATTCTGACTTTATAACACAATTCTGACTTTATATCTCGCAATTCTGACTTTATATCTCGCAATTCTGACTTTATATCTCACAATTCTGACTTTATATCTCACAATTCTGACTTTATATCTCACAATTCTGACTTTATATCACACAATTCTGACTTTATATCTCAAAATTCTGACTTTATATCCCAATTCTGACTTTATATCCCAATTCTGACTTTATATCTCACAATTCTGACTTTATAACTCGCAATTCTGACTTTATATCACACAATTCTGACTTTATATCTCAAAATTCTGACTTTATATCCCAATTCTGACTTTATATCCCAATTCTGACTTTATATCTCAAAATTCTGACTTTATATCTCACAATTCTGACTTTATATCCCAATTCTGACTTTATATCCCAATTCTGACTTTATATCTCACAATTCTGACGTTATATCCCAATTCTGACTTTATAACACAATTCTGACTTTATATCTCACAATTCTGACTTTATATCTCACAATTCTGACTTTATATCTCACAATTCTGACTTTATATCTCACAATTCTTACTTTATATCTCACAATTCTGACTTTATATCTCACAATTCTGACTTTATATCTCACAATTCTGACTTTATATCTCACAATTCTGACTTTATATCACACAATTCTGACTTTATATCTCAAAATTCTGACGTTATATCCCAATTCTGACTTTATAACACAATTCTGACTTTATATCTCACAATTCTTACTTTATATCTCAAAATTCTGACGTTATATCTCACAATTCTGACTTTATATCTCACAATTCTGACTTTATATCTCACAATTCTGACTTTATAACACAATTCTGACTTTATATCTCGCAATTCTGACTTTATATCTCGCAATTCTGACTTTATATCTCACAATTCTGACTTTATAACTCGCAATTCTGACTTTATATCACACAATTCTGACTTTATATCTCAAAATTCTGACTTTATATCCCAATTCTGACTTTATATCCCAATTCTGACTTTATATCTCAAAATTCTGACTTTATATCTCACAATTCTGACTTTATATCTCACAATTCTGACTTTATATCTCACAATTCTTACTTTATATCTCACAATTCTTACTTTATATCTCACAATTCTGACTTTATATCACACAATTCTGACTTTATATCCCAATTCTGACTTAAAATCCCAATTCTGACTTTATATCTCACAATTCTGACTTTATATCTCACAATTCTTACTTTATATCTCACAATTCTGACTTTATATCTCACAATTCTGACGTTATATCTCACAATTCTGACTTTATATCCCAATTCTGACTTTATATCCCAATTTTTACTTTATATCTCACAATTCTTACTTTATATCACACAATTCTGACGTTATATCTCACAATTCTGACTTTATATCCCAATTCTGACTTTATATCCCAATTCTGACTTTATATCTCACAATTCTGACTTTATATCTCACAATTCTGACGTTATATCCCAATTCTGACTTTATATCCCAATTCTGACTTTATATCCCATTCTGACTTTATATCTCACAATTCTGACTTTATATCACAATTCTGACTTTATATCTCACAATTCTGACTTTATATCCACAATTCTGACTTTATATCTCACAATTCTGACTTTATATCTCACAATTCTGACTTTATATCTCACAATTTCGACTTTATATCCACAATTCTGACTTTATATCCACAATTCTGACTTTTTATCTCACAATTCTGACTTTATAACACAATTCTGACTTTATAACACAATTCTGACTTTGTCCACAATTCTGACTTTATAACACAATTCTGACTTTATAACACAATTCTGACTTTATATCTCACAATTCTGACTTTATAACACAATTCTGACTTTATGTCCCAATTCTGACTTTATATCCACAGTCTGACTTTATAACACAATTCTGACTTTATATCCACAATTCTGACTTTATATCCCAGTTCTGACTTTATAACACAATTCTGACTTTATATCCACAATTCTGACTTTATATCTCAAAATTCTGACTTTATATCTCAAAATTCTGACTTTATATCCACAATTCTGACGTTATATCTCACAATTCTGACTTTATATCTCACAATTCTGACTTTATATCCACAATTCTGACTTTATATCCACAATTCTGACTTTATATCCACAATTCTGACTTTATATCCACAATTCTGACGTTATATCTCACAATTCTGACGTTATATCTCACAATTCTGACTTTATAGCTCACAATTCTGACTTTATAGCTCACAATTCTGACTTTATATCCCACAATTCTGACTTTATATCCACAATTCTGACTTTATATCCACAATTCTGACTTTATAGCTCACAATTCTGACTTTATATCCCACAAGTCTGACTTTATATCACACAATTCTGACTTTATAGCTCACAATTCTGACTTTATATCCCACAAGTCTGACTTTATATCACACAATTCTGACTTTTTATCTCACAATTCTGACTTTATATCCCAATTCTGACTTTATAACACAATTCTGACTTTATATCCACAATTCTGACTTTATATCTCAAAATTCTGACTTTATATCCACAATTCTGACGTTATATCTCACAATTCTGACGTTATATCTCACAATTCTGACTTTATAGCTCACAATTCTGACTTTATAGCTCACAATTCTGACTTTATATCCCACAATTTTGACTTTATATCCACAATTCTGACTTTATATCCACAATTCTGACTTTATAGCTCACAATTCTGACTTTATATCCCACAAGTCTGACTTTATATCACACAATTCTGACTTTATAGCTCACAATTCTGACTTTATATCCCACAAGTCTGACTTTATATCACACAATTCTGACTTTTTATCTCACAATTCTGACTTTATATCCCAATTCTGACTTTATAACACAATTCTGACTTTATATCCACAATTCTGACTTTATATCTCAAAATTCTGACGTTATATCTCAAAATTCTGACTTTATATCCACAATTCTGACTTTATATCCACAATTCAGACTTTACATCTCACAACTCCATCCTTGAGAACTAAACGATTAGCAAATCCGGCTTCGAACTGGCGTTGTTTATAAAAAAATCATCCTCAATGCATGGAACAAACAAGAACACTTGCACAACTGTGTTGATGTTCTGGAAAAACAAACTCCATCCACTGGTCCCTTAACGCTTGATTCTCTGGGAATCTGTGCAGTGTTGTCTTGCCTTGGCAACCAAAAACACACTTCTTTGGTGACATATTGAGCGCAGCCGATGCACAGCGCTTTGATGGGCATAGGTTACGGCTATCGCTCTACAGCTGCGCCCGCGCCCTTCCGAGAGAAGTGCCCTTAGGACCGCATAAGAAAATTCCGGCGCATCTGACGTCATACGCGCCCATACTCGAAAAAAACTTTCCGAAACTTGTGACAACCAGGAAGGAGTATTTTGAGAACAGAAATACTCAATCAAACGTGCAACTTAATTTTTGAAACCGTGTCCATGTTTAGCATGGGAATCCAACTCTTTAACAGTGTAAAAAACTCACAATGCATGAAATAGCATTTCACCCCCCCTTTAAAAAGTCGCAGTTACCTTTGTTTATTTTTAATTCTGTGGCGGAAACAAGCTTCCATAGAAAGTCAATGTTTTTAGACCAATTTAGCTTCAAAACATCCCCTTTTGTGCCGGTTTGGAGTAACATGAGTGTGAATGGTCAGTTTTCGACTGTAATACACCAGAATAAGCTGTTCCGATTGGCGGGTTTCTCCGCTGTTTCCCAGGGGCCTCGAGGGCCTCTAAACCTGATGAAGTGTGTGTGCGGGGCCGGATTAGGGGCCCGCGTCCCACAGCGTGATTGATGAACCTCTAAAACACACAACTGAGAGAGAGAGAGAGAGAGTTAGTGACAACACGAGGAAGACATGAAGCTTTCTTTATAGCAAAACAACAGTTCCCTCGACTGAAGCCAGTGATTTATCTGAGACAGAAACAGGGTGCGGGCCCTTGAATCAGCACTTTATTCTTAGTCCCTATATATTTATCTCTGATTATAAGAGTGCGTAAATGCGTTTTCGGTCCAAAATAACATTCTGGATGTATTTTAAATGATATGTTAGAAGCTGAAAGGCTTCTTTTTCATTTATCATTTCTCTCTGGATGGTTATAAATGCCTTCTCATCCTGTTTAATGTCCCGTCGCTCTTTTCTTCTCGCCTCGCCTCGCGCCGACAGATTTTAAATTTGATTAATCTCATGTTTTTCATGGTTATTATCACATTCAGCTCCGTCTGCTGATTTGTAAATATTGAATCAATCTTATCTTATTAACTTTGACAGCTCTGCGAAAAATCAGCTTTTTTTGTCTTGTTTTACGATACAATTATCTACCTTAAAACATGATATATTCACTGATGGTTTCAGAAAATATCACTATTTTTTGTTATGTTTTTGTATGAAACAAGAAAAAGCTGTATATGTCAGTGGGGTCAGAAAAATAATTTAATTCAAAAGGGAAAAAAAATACTATTATTTATCTGACCCCCTGACATATACAGCTTTTTCTTGTTTTATGCAAAAACATAACAAATTTAGTGATATTTTCTGAAATCATCAGTGAATATATCTGGTTTTAAGAATAGCTTACTGTTTTGGAAAACAAGTTTTTCACTGTTTTTTTCAACCAACGAAAACGTTTAAATAGTTGCAGGTCTGTTTTTTATACTGTAATATGTGTCTGAATTGCTTCATCAATACTATTTACCACTAGATAATAACCAGGTGGAAAAATGTAACTCGTTCTTTATTTGTGTAAACTTGTTAGACTAGTTTAATTTAATGTCATACCAATTACAAACAGCTTGTTAGGAAAACTACCTTCACATCTGCACTTCCGTTCAAAGCTTTAAAGTCCCCCTGTGGTCAATCATTTTATCCCTTAAAACTCATCTTGATCACCAAAATTACATATTTAAACGTTTTTTCCTTGAAAAATATTTCTTCATGTCTTAAAATAGCTTGAATGTAACTCGACACCCTGGCCTCATTTAGTATGCGCGGTTCTATGAATATGCATGTTCTTTTGAACTTTCTATTCATCAAAGAATCCTAAAAAAATCACAGTTTCCACAAACATATGATGTTTTCAACACTGATAATAATCATAAATGTTTCTTGAGTATCATATTAGAGTGATTTCTGAAGGATCATGTGACACTGAAGACTGGAGTAATGATGCTGAAAATTCAGCTTTGATCACAGGATATAAATTACACTTTACTGTATATTCACATAGAAAACAGCTGATTTAAAGTGCAATAATATTTCAAATTTTTACTGTATTTTTGATCACATGAACGCAGCCTGACCCCAGACTGGTGAATAAAGCATCAGATGGAGCAATAGTTGTGTGTCTCCAGCACTAATGATCTCTCTCCAGCTGACGGCTTCATCTTTACTCATTGATTATAATGGGAAGTGGCTGTTGTCTTGATCTGACCTCTGACAGGGCGTGTGTGACCTCCGGGTGTGTGTGTGTGTGTGTGTGACCCGAGAGCATCTTTCCTCTTGGTCTTACAGTGTGTTTCATGTGAATAAGCTGCGTGTGAAGTGTCTTTCTCCATGAGGGTCTGCTCGTGTTTCGATGAGGTGTTGATAAGATCCTGATCTCTTCTGCTCCCCGGAGGATCACACACACACACACACACACTCCGGTTACACATAAATTGGCCGTCTCACTTTTCGCGCCGTCGAGGCTTTTGAGTGCCGTCCTCTGCTGTCTTGCTTTTATCTGTCCAGGTGAGCCGTCTTCATTAGCCGGAGTCACGTTACACGTCTCGCTGTAGTTCAGTGCGCTTTACTGTTAATATTACCGGCTTTATTGCAGACGGTATTGTTAATATTACCGGCTTTATTGCAGACGGTATTGTTAATATTACTGGCTTTATTGCAGACGGTATTGTTAATATTAACGGCTTTATTGCAGACGGTATTGTTAATATTAACGGCTTTATTGCAGACGGTATTGTTAATATCATTGGCTTTATTGCAGACGGTATTGTTAATATCACTGGCTTTATTGCAGACGGTATTGTTAATATCACTGGCTTTATTGCAGACGGTATTGTTAATATCACTGGCTTTATTGCAGACGGTATTGTTAATATCACTGCCTTTATTGCAGACGGTATTGTTAATATTACCGGCTTTATTGCAGAGGGTATTGTTAATATTAACGGCTTTATTGCAGACGGTATTGTTAATATTACCGGCTTTATTGCAGACGGTATTGTTAATATTACCGGCTTTATTGCAGACGGTATTGTTAATATCACTGGCTTTATTGCAGACGGTATTGTTAATATCACTGGCTTTATTGCAGACGGTATTGTTAATATTACTGGCTTTATTGCAGACGGTATTGTTAATATCACTGGCTTTATTGCAGACGGTATTGTTAATATCACTGCCTTTATTGCAGACGGTATTGTTAATATTACTGGCTTTATTGCAGACGGTATTGTTAATATTACTGGCTTTATTGCAGACGGTATTGTTAATATCATTGGCTTTATTGCAGACGGTATTGTTAATATTACTGGCTTTATTGCAGACGGTATTGTTAATATTGCAGACGGTATTGTTAATATTACTGGCTTTATTGCAGACGGTATTGTTAATATTACTGGCTTTATTGCAGACGGTATTGTTAATATTGCAGACGGTATTGTTAATATTACTGGCTTTATTGCAGACGGTATTGTTAATATTACTGGCTTTATTGCAGACGGTATTGTTAATATCACTGGCTTTATTGCAGACGGTATTGTTAATATTACTGGCTTTATTGCAGACGGTATTGTTAATATCACTGGCTTTATTGCAGACGGTATTGTTAATATTACTGGCTTTATTGCAGACGGTATTGTTAATATTACTGGCTTTATTGCAGACGGTATTGTTAATATTACTGGCTTTATTGCAGACGGTATTGTTAATATTGCAGACGGTATTGTTAATATTACTGGCTTTATTGCAGACGGTATTGTTAATATTACTGGCTTTATTGCAGACGGTATTGTTAATATCACTGGCTTTATTGCAGACGGTATTGTTAATATCACTGGCTTTATTGCAGACGGTATTGTTAATATCACTGGCTTTATTGCAGACGGTATTGTTAATATTACTGGCTTTATTGCAGACGGTATTGTTAATATTACTGGCTTTATTGCAGACGGTATTGTTAATATCACTGGCTTTATTGCAGACGGTATTGTTAATATTACTGGCTTTATTGCAGACGGTATTGTTAATATTACTGGCTTTATTGCAGACGGTATTGTTAATATCACTGGCTTTATTGCAGACGGTATTGTTAATATTACCGGCTTTATTGCAGACGGTATTGTTAATATCACTGGCTTTATTGCAGACGGTATTGTTAATATCACCGGCTTTATTGCAGACGGTATTGTTAATATCACTGGCTTTATTGCAGACGGTATTGTTAATATCACCGGCTTTATTGCAGACGGTATTGTTAATATCACCGGCTTTATTGCAGACGGTATTGTTAATATCACCGGCTTTATTGCAGACGGTATTGTTAATATCACTGGCTTTATTGCAGACGGTATTGTTAATATTACCGGCTTTATTGCAGACGGTATTGTTAATATCACTGGCTTTATTGCAGACGGTATTGTTAATATCACCGGCTTTATTGCAGACGGTATTGTTAATATCACCGGCTTTATTGCAGACGGTATTGTTAATATCACTGGCTTTATTGCAGACGGTATTGTTAATATCACTGGCTTTATTGCAGACGGTATTGTTAATATTACCGGCTTTATTGCAGACGGTATTGTTAATATTACCGGCTTTATTGCAGACGGTATTGTTAATATCACTGGCTTTATTGCAGACGGTATTGTTAATATTACCGGCTTTATTGCAGACGGTATTGTTAATATCACTGGCTTTATTGCAGACGGTATTGTTAATATCACTGGCTTTATTGCAGACGGTATTGTTAATATCACTGGCTTTATTGCAGACGGTATTGTTAATATTACCGGCTTTATTGCAGACGGTATTGTTAATATTACCGGCTTTATTGCAGACGGTATTGTTAATATCACTGGCTTTATTGCAGACGGTATTGTTAATATCACTGGCTTTATTGCAGACGGTATTGTTAATATTACTGGCTTTATTGCAGACGGTATTGTTAATATTACCGGCTTTATTGCAGACGGTATTGTTAATATTACCGGCTTTATTGCAGACGGTATTGTTAATATCACCGGCTTTATTGCAGACGGTATTGTTAATATCACCGGCTTTATTGCAGACGGTATTGTTAATATCACCGGCTTTATTGCAGACGGTATTGTTAATATCACCGGCTTTATTGCAGACGGTATTGTTAATATTACCGGCTTTATTGCAGACGGTATTGTTAATATTACCGGCTTTATTGCAGACGGTATTGTTAATATCACCGGCTTTATTGCAGAAGGTATTGTTAATATCACTGGCTTTATTGCAGACGGTATTGTTAATATTACCGGCTTTATTGCAGACGGTATCGTTAATATTACCGGCTTTATTGCAGACGTTATCGTTAATATTACCGGCTTTATTGCAGACGGTATCGTTAATATTAACGGCTTTATTGCAGACGTTATCGTTAATATTACCGGCTTTATTGCAGACGGTATTGTTAATATTACCGGCTTTATTGCAGACGGTATTGTTAATATTACCGGCTTTATTGCAGACGTTATCGTTAATATTACCGGCTTTATTGCAGACGGTATCGTTAATATTACCGGCTTTATTGCAGACGGTATCGTTAATATTAACGGCTTTATTGCAGACAGTATTGTTAATATTACCGGCTTTATTGCAGACGGTATCGTTAATATTACCGGCTTTATTGCAGAAGGTATTGTTAATATCACTGGCTTTATTGCAGACGGTATTGTTAATATCACTGGCTTTATTGCAGACAGTATTGTTAATATTACCGGCTTTATTGCAGACGGTATAGTTAATATTACCGGCTTTATTGCAGACGTTATCGTTAATATTACCGGCTTTATTGCAGACGGTATCGTTAATATTACCGGCTTTATTGCAGACGGTATTGTTAATATTACTGGCTTTATTGCAGACGGTATCGTTAATATTACCGGCTTTATTGCAGACGGTATCGTTAATATTACCGGCTTTATTGCAGACGGTATCGTTAATATTAACGGCTTTATTGCAGACGTTATCGTTAATATTACCGGCTTTATTGCAGACGGTATTGTTAATATTCCTGGCTTTATTGCAGACGGTATTGTTAATATTACCGGCTTTATTGCAGACGGTATTGTTAATATTACTGGCTTTATTGCAGACGGTATCGTTAATATTACCGGCTTTATTGCAGACGTTATCGTTAATATTATATTACCGGCTTTATTGCAGACGTTATCGTTAATATTACCGGCTTTATTGCAGACGGTATCGTTAATATTACCGGCTTTATTGCAGACGTTATCGTTAATATTACCGGCTTTATTGCAGACGGTATTGTTAATATCACTGGCTTTATTGCAGACGGTATTGTTAATATTACCGGCTTTATTGCAGACGGTATTGTTAATATCACTGGCTTTATTGCAGACGGTATTGTTAATATTACCGGCTTTATTGCAGACGGTATTGTTAATATTACCGGCTTTATTGCAGACGGTATTGTTAATATTACTGGCTTTATTGCAGACGGTATCGTTAATATTACCGGCTTTATTGCAGACGGTATCGTTAATATTACCGGCTTTATTGCAGACGGTATCGTTAATATTAACGGCTTTATTGCAGACGTTATCGTTAATATTACCGGCTTTATTGCAGACGGTATTGTTAATATTACCGGCTTTATTGCAGACGGTATTGTTAATATTACCGGCTTTATTGCAGACGGTATTGTTAATATTACTGGCTTTATTGCAGACGGTATCGTTAATATTACCGGCTTTATTGCAGACGTTATCGTTAATATTATATTACCGGCTTTATTGCAGACGTTATCGTTAATATTACCGGCTTTATTGCAGACGGTATCGTTAATATTAACGGCTTTATTGCAGACGTTATCGTTAATATTACCGGCTTTATTGCAGACGGTATTGTTAATATCACTGGCTTTATTGCAGACGGTATTGTTAATATTACCGGCTTTATTGCAGACGGTATTGTTAATATCACTGGCTTTATTGCAGACGGTATTGTTAATATCACCGGCTTTATTGCAGACGGTATTGTTAATATTACCGGCTTTATTGCAGACGGTATTGTTAATATTACCGGCTTTATTGCAGACGGTATTGTTAATATCACTGGCTTTATTGCAGACGGTATTGTTAATATCACCGGCTTTATTGCAGACGGTATTGTTAATATCACTGGCTTTATTGCAGACGGTATTGTTAATATCACCGGCTTTATTGCAGACGGTATTGTTAATATCACTGGCTTTATTGCAGACGGTATTGTTAATATCACTGGCTTTATTGCAGACGGTATTGTTAATATTACCGGCTTTATTGCAGACGGTATTGTTAATATCACTGGCTTTATTGCAGACGGTATTGTTAATATTACCGGCTTTATTGCAGACGGTATTGTTAATATTACTGGCTTTATTGCAGACGGTATTGTTAATATTACCGGCTTTATTGCAGACGGTATTGTTAATATTACTGGTTTTATTGCAGACGGTATTGTTAATATTACTGGCTTTATTGCAGACGGTATTGTTAATATTACTGGCTTTATTGCAGACGGTATTGTTAATATTACTGGCTTTATTGCAGACGGTATTGTTAATATTACCGGCTTTATTGCAGACGGTATTGTTAATATTACTGGCTTTA
>JARWKJ010000006.1:1613476-1615976 GCA_029959095.1 Rhinichthys osculus | reverse complement strand
GCTAAAAGTGGTACCGCCAGAACCGGAGATCGGCTGAATGGATTCAAAAACGGTAAAACTCAACAGTTTAACTCTGGGGGAGTTGTAAAATGAGCCTATTTCCAAAAAAAGTGGAGTATCCCTTTAAGAGAAGATTTCATCCCCCTTCACAAACAAGGAACAGGATACAGAAAGATAGCGAAGGCACTAAATGTTCCTAGAGACACCGTTGGACGCATAGTTTGCGAGTTCAAAGTTAAAGTAACAGTGGTAAAACTACCTGGACGGGACCGAAAAAAGGAAGCTATCAACGGCTGCAACTAGATTTGAGGAAAACCCTCAAATGACTGCAAAAGACCTTCAGGAAGACTTGATGGCAACAGGCACTGATGTTTCAACTTGAACAGCAAGGCTCGTACTAAACGCAAGCCAGAACCACCACTACTGACCCAAAAGCACAAGAAAAGTCGGCTCCAATTTGCTCAAAATCATTTAAATAAGCCATAGAAGTTTTGGGATTCTTTAATGTGGAGCGATGAAACAAAACGGGAACTTTTCGGCCCTATGGATCAGCGGTGTGTCTGGAGGAAGATTTACGTCCTCCGGCTCTGGAAACCTGCAGCGTGTGGAAGACTAGACGATACATTGAAGTATTAGGAAATCCTTGGAGAAAACGTCATGCCGTCAGAGAGGAAGCTGAAGCTTGGACCTTCAACAGGACAATGATCCCAAGCATACCTCAGATTCCAGCAAAGCTTGGTTGCAGAAGAAGCCCTGGGAGATACAGTGGCATCCCAGCCTCCTGACTCGAGCCTCTGGAGGGATTTGAAGAAGGCGGAATATCCCTGAACTAGAGGCCGTTGCTCTTGAGGAACGGGCTCGGATCGCTCAGAAGCTGCTGTCTGGCTCTACATCTCGTCTGCAGCAGCTCATACAGCAAACCGCTGTTCTGCAAGTACTAGCCATGCTTGCCATGATGGGGGTGATTAATTTTGAGACTGCAGAAGTCATTAAAAGTTGCATTTTCAGTTGAATGTGGGGAAACCACTCGTGTTGAGCTATTTCAATTACTTTTGATTTGTTCATTGCAAACAGCTGAAAGTCTGTACATTTTGCAAAAAAAAACCTTGATTTGCAATGGGGGTTGAATAATAATATTGAATAGTTGAATAGCATATATATATAAGAGAGAGAGTGAGTTTTACACACACTTTATTCATTTATTAAGATGGATTGTATTTATTTATTTACTATGCTACATATGACATGATCTATACATATGTTTTGTTTCTTTGTTTTATGCTAATTTTTAGTATGTCATGCTAAAAATGCTCTTTTGAAATTGAAAAAATGAGAGAGAGCGAGAGAGAGGGGTTCCATCAGGTTTCATCAGTGTCTGCTCATTAGTTGTGTTTAGTAGTGTTGATGTCCATCTCTCTCTCTCTCTCTCTCTCTCTCTCTCTCTCTCAGGTATATGAAGTACCTGTATCCATACGAGTGTGAGCGGAAGGCGTTGAGTTCTCCCGGTGAGCTCCAGGCCGCCATCGACAGCAACCGGCGCGAAGGCCGTCGGCCCAGTTACAGCAACAGCCTGTTCCGCTTTAGCTCCGGCTCCGCCCCCCACATCATGACCCCTCCCAAGATGCATCTGTCGGCACTCGGGGCCCTGAACGGACTCCCAGGACCGTCTCTGAAGAAGGGACTGGGTGAGTTGAGTGAACATTAAACATTATCGGGTCCTATAATGCCCTTTGCTCAAGATGTAAAATAAGTCTCTGATGTCCCCAGAGTGTGTGTGTGTGTGAAGTTTTAGCCCAAATACCCCACAGCTATTTTTTATAGCATGTTAAAATCAACACTTTTTGAGGGTGAGTAAAAAAACGCCGTTTTTGTGTGTGTCCCTTTAAATGCAAATGAGCTGCTGCTCCCGGCGCTGAGGGAGGAGCTTCAAGAGCTTGTGTGTGTGTGTGTGTGTGTGTGTGTGTGTAACATAACACATAACACACACTGAACACTAAAATGTTCAGTGTGTGTGACGTAATCAGAGCTAATCACACACACACAAACACTGAACATTTCAAAAACTTTTAGCGTTTTATGTTCAAACCCGAGTCAGACAAAGATGGAGAAACTCTAGAAGTGACAACATGAAGAGCAACAGGACATTTCTGAATGCTTAGTTGATGAATTTATGTATCTGATGTGGAGTTAACTCTGTTCTAGTCATTGATTAGCATATTCTGTCATGATAATCTATAAATTTGCCTTTGGCTAAGCCACACCCTAGAATGTAGATTGACCAATCACAGCGCAGCCAAGAACGAGCTCCCACAGTGGTCCGACACTTTTTCACAGCGCTCCATTGACTTTAACACAGGCGTCTCATATTTTTGGTCTCGGCCGGCTATTACCGTCGTAGTTTTATCAAAAATATGGTTAAACGTTGTGCCTGGGGCATTTGTAACACAGATACGCGTTTCCCAGAGAGGTTGGAGGGGGGGTGCGTTTTTTTCCCTTTCCA
>JARWKJ010000006.1:1555976-1608476 GCA_029959095.1 Rhinichthys osculus | reverse complement strand
GCCCAGTCATTTCTGTGGGCAGGCCTGGGTAGGTTTAGGGATCGGGTTAGTGTGTGTGTGTGTTGGGTAGGTTTAGGGGTCGGGTGTGTGTGTGTGTGTGTGTGTGTGTGTTGGGTAGGTTTAGAAATCGGGTTAGTGTGTGAGTGTGTGTGTGTTGGGTAGGTTTAGGGGTCGGGTGTGTGTGTGTGTGTGTTGGGTAGGTTTAGAAATCGGGTTAGTGTGTGAGTGTGTGTGTGTTGGGTAGGTTTAGGGGTCGGGTGTGTGTGTGTGTGTGTGTGTGTGTGTTGGGTAGGTTTAGGGGTCGGGTGTGTGTGTGTGTGTGTTGGGTAGGTTTAGGAGTCGGGTTAGTGTGTGTGTGTGAGTGAGTGAACGGCATCATTTACTCGTTCGCTCCAGAATGCATTCATTTCAGTGCATCTAATTTTTAGAAATGTGTATTTCTATGACAGGAACTCTGTTCGCACAGAAGTCGGCGTCTGCATCTGCGGGTGTGAGTGTGTGTGTGTCTCACGCTCCTCCAGCTCGACCCTTCTCTAGCTCCGCCCCCAGCCAAAGCCCCGCCTCTTCCTCCTCCCCCAAGGGGCGGAGCTCCGCGGAACCGTCCACCAGCGGCTCCCCGTAACCCGAGCCGACCGCAAACTGTTGCACAATCAGTACCTCATTCCCTGCTGTCGACATCGGCTGTCCGCGTGTTTAGAAACACATTTACACGTACATGGACACATATGCATAAAATGACATCGCTGGGCCTCATTCAGGAATCACAAGTTAACCGTTCAAAAACACTCTTACTGTTACTAAGTTTATTTATATAGCACATTTCATACACTATGGCAATTCAAAGTGCTTTACATAGAAAGGAATTAAACTAATCACAAAATAAAAGCAAGGAAAATTAAAAGAGATATACATGTTTCTAAAACCTCATAATCAATTTAATGTAAGAATGGATTTATGAACGATTCATGCAGGAATTTGTGCTTGTGTTTCATGAACGATGCCCGGCGTTTAAGAAAACGCTAAATACAATCAGAACGTTCAGCCAAAGAACAGGCAGGTTTTACAGAACTTGAAGATTTTTATTTAGAGTGTGTTTCGATCTGTCTTCTGATTGTTTTCGTGACTTTTTCCTGAATGAACTTTTTCTCTCAAGTTTTCCTCATTTTACATTCATACCTCAAGCATTTAGCGGTGGAACGTTACGGGAATGTCTTTTACCTCAGGATCTGTAGTTCAGACCTTTTCTGAATGAGTTTTTATTTTAGTTTTTTTTTAGTTTCTTTTTTCGATTTGAATTCGTCAGAATCAGAAATGCTGACGTGGTTTAATGACGGGACCTCACTGACTCTCTTCTATGCATCCGTCTGGACCCGAGGACGGGATCGCTAGGGAAGAGGAATTCCCGGGATCTTCTATACGGTTCTCTCAAGCGTTTGATGATTTCAGAGCCCGTCTGTCTCTCAGAACAACAGCCGAATACCTCAGAAACCAGCTGAATGTCTCAGTCGATGTGTGAACGAGCGACCGGCACGCTGTGGGATCTGCTCGTACGTTTATTTCATCTGGATCTCAGGGCAAGTTTTAAATATATATGGGTGAATCTCATGAAAAAAAAAAAAAACTATATATTAGTGCTGTCAAATCAATTCATCATGATTAATCACATCTGTGTATATACACAAACGTTTATGTTAGATGCGATTAATCGTGATTAATCGATTTGCCGGCAATAATATTTATGTGTATGTGTGTATATATATTAATGCTATATATGTATTAGTGCTGTCAAATCCAACAATTGCTATTAATCACATCTAACATAAAAGTTTATGTATATACACAAACGTGTTAGATGTGATTGATTTGAAAGCAATTATATATATGTGTGTGTGTGTGTGTGTATGTATGCATATCGTCGCTGTCCGATGAAAACCGCGTATGTCCATTTTGCCGATTTTGAGATTTTTCGACGGATAGAATGTCCAGGTTCATTTCCGTATACAGCATGCTTCACATTATCTAAATGACCAATGAAAAGTTGTGAAATCATGTCATCTGATTTTCACGTATTTTGGTGTCAAAGCTGTCAATCACGCCGCGTATCTCCCACCCTGTGGATGCATCTCGCCGGTCTCGTGAAGTTTCGAAGCACTGCTACTAGGGCACAGAGATATCACGGAACACCTGAAATAAAGCTTGCCACAAATAACCGGCGAAAGTAATGATTATGCATGAAACATTTAAATTGTTGATAAAGTTGACGATGCAGACTCGCAATCTTCGCAGTAGTGAACGCGCCTATAGAGAGAAATGCACACTTCATATGAAGTGCTTATTTATTAATTCAGGCAAATTTGTTGATGAAACATTGATTAAAATGAAGATATAATTTATACAAAACGAAATGAAATTTAAAGAAAGGCTTTCTACAAAACAAAACTTAGTAGATCAAAATCTGACCCATTCCAAATGTTTTCCGATATAGGCTAGGCCTATTGGTCATCTTATGATCCTATCTTACTCATCTCATGCGGTTCCGTTTTCATATAATCAACATAGATGAAATAAAAAAAAATAACATTATATTATTTAAACATAAATATGAAACGTATGTTTAAGTTTTTTAACTTATAAGCGTCACCGCTCCGCTTTGCTCAAATGCTAATAATCAAATAATACCCAGCGATCTTCGAATATTATTTTTGCTTGAAAATTTCGTTTTGTATAAATTGTATCTTCATTTTAATCAATTTTTTCATCAACAAATTTGCAAGCTTTATTTCAGGTGTTGCTTGATAGCTTATCTCTGCGCTCAAGTAGTGCTTCGCCTGTGCTTCCCCCTCATAGTAGCTATCAGTCTATCATTGCCATGTCAGTGTATTGATTCATTGTCCCTTCATAGTTTGCAAGAGACATATAATAAACTGAGCGTATTAAACTGAGACATAGGCTATTTAATAAACTGAGCGTAGCCTATTCATCTGTCAATATGAAACGCGACTGGGTCATTCTAATTAATGATCGGAAAAACGCGTATCGACCACCGTTACTGTATAATATGCACGTATGTCCATTTAAACTCGATTTTGGTCAAATGTGGATTATATCATTACACTGGCAAGAATATGGTTACATTTAAAGTTGTCGTACCAAGTATGACAACACTACGTTCAACTGCTTTTGAAATTACGTGTTTTTTTCACTTCCTGAAAAGTAACCGTTTTGGACATACGTGAGTTTCATCGGGCAGCGACGATATATATATATATATATACACACACACATTATTTATTTACAAACTTTTATGTAAGATGCAATTAATCACAATTAATTGATTTGACTGCAATTATATATATATAAATATACTATATATTATTATATATTATATATTTGTGTGTTTGTGTATATACACATACACGCATAATATAATTACAAACTTTTTGTTAGATGCGATTAATCACGATTAATCGATGTGACAGCAATTTTATATATACATACACAAATAGAGTATGTAATATATTTAATATATATATTTGTGTGCATGTATGTGTGTGTGTGTGTGTGTATATATATATACACACACACACAAACATATATATATTATATAATTAAAAACTTTTATGTTAGATGTGATTAATTAATTGATTTGACAGCACTATTATAATATAATATTTTTTTTATAAGGACATTTAAGTCTGTTTTTAGAAGCATTTCATTTCATTGTCATGATAATAGCCTCACAATTTAAAACATCCCACATTTTCCTTATGCAAACTATAATTTCTCATTTCTTTCTGCTGATTTTGGATCAAAATATCATGTTTTTCTCAGAGGTTTCATGAGATTCACCCATGAAGGGTGTGATGAAGTTCTCAGCGTAACCATCAAATCATTCCACAAACCAGAGCAGAATCTCTGCATGATCATCCTTGTTATTGTCCGATCTCACATGTTGGCTTTCCGCTACAGGAAGGCGTCTCTCTCAGGAAGTACTGTGATGTTTTTAAGTGAACTCATTATTTTTAAGATGCTATGAATATAATCACTCGTGAAGTGTGGAGATTTACACTACAGACCTCATGCTGCCATGATGACGGGAGGCAAACACGCTTCCCGAAGACTGCGGGATCTGGAATGCTGGACGTGAATCCCTCCATTCTTTCTTTTTGTGTCTTTTTTTTTCTCGTGGCAAAACCAAACAAACGTGAACTGTTGCATTTGTACAATCAGGTGGTCAAACCTGCTCGCCGTAACCAAGCAAACTGCCTTCAGTTCCTGCACAGCTAGATACCAAAGACCAGGTCAAAGGTCACCGGCATTATTGATGCTGTTTTCACAAGCGAGTGTTTCAGTGTCATGCACGTTTGTGAACATCTGGGGTGTGTTTCCCGAAAGCATCGTTAGCCAACTATGGTCGCAAGTTATCATCAGTTTAACGAGTGTGTTTCCTGAAAACATCGTTATAACGAACATTCGCAAACAGCATCGCAGAGGTGTGTGTGTGAGCGACAGGTCTCGAGCTGCGTATAGAAGAAGAGTTCCTAGTTTGCATGACATGTGACTCTAAATCCTGATCTTGAGCAAAATAATCATTCTGATATTCAGTACAAAATCTGTTTTATTTAGAATACATACAAATGTCATTTACGTCTTTGAGTTTGTCAAGAGATTTAAAGCGTAGTTTATTGAAGAGTGTGTATGTGTGAACGAGCTCTAGTGTGTGAGAACGAGTCTATGAGTGAATCTGGAAATAAAGCAAAATAACTGAGAAAAATTTGAAATATTCCTCAGATGCATGTCTGTGTTTTATAGCAAAACATCTAGCGTTAATTTCATCTCAAACAGATTCATTAAAAGTAGTTATTACTCATTATAACATCATTACCAACGACCAATTTGCGACAATACGGTTTCAGGAAAGTCGTGACTATACTTGATTTCTTCAACGATGATGTACTTTGATAGTGAAGCCGCGAGTTACGCCGGTGTTCGGGAAACACGCCCCAGATCGAGTCTGTTTTAACAGGTCTGGATCATGATGATGTAGTGGGTGACCAGGGAATGACCTGTGCATTAAAACACATGTACGCACGAGTCTGGGCTGGAAGAGGTTTGAAGGCCATATTGATGTGCTTTCTATTCTCAGGACATTGATTCTTCTGTTCCAGCTCTTGATTCTCCATGTTTGCTGCAGCTCTTCTTCTGTTTGAACTGGATTAAAAACATTGTGCAGATTCTCTGTCCTGTTTTATTGTGACTGTGTCTAATTGCTTTAAAATGCTTCAGGGTTTTTTAGAGCCATAAAAGGTCTCCAGCATCTAATCAGTGGACCATCAGAACAGGTTTTTAACATCACATTTGGTCTCTTCAGCCCTGAATATATGGCGAATCCTGAGGGTCAGAGACGAAACTATTCCTGTCAAACAAACAATGTTAAACTCAAGAGATCGTAAAATTTAAGGGCTGTCTCAATCACAAAATCCTTACAGTGTGCACTGAAACGTTTCCCTCCTATACATTCCCACAATGCACCATGAAAATCAGGGAGTTTGTTCCCTCAATAGAATTTTTGAAGTGTGAGTGAGACATAAAAACTCAATACACTGCAGCAGCAAGACACCGCCTTTTGTTGTTGTTGTTGTTCAATTATATTTTTGCATAAATATGATATATAAATAATCTGATCGGCAGCTGATTGACACGCACCTTTAACGTCCAGGTCACTTGACGCCCTCGGCCATTTACTCAGTGGCACGTGCAAACTTTCCCTCCACTTAATTTAAAATTTCACACATAAAAGTATTAGTCACATCAATTAATATAAAAAACAACAACAAAAGAGTACCCATGTAAAGGCACATGCTACGCCACTTAACGGCCAATAACGTGTCATGTTCACGTGATGTCACGGCAGCTTTTTCGCGGCAAATTGGTTGTTTTCGTCTTCTGAGGACGGTTAACCGTGATGGACACGCATGTTATTTCGGCTAGATGCTGAGTAAGAGTTTAACGCCACAGGCAGCCGATGAAATTAACTACAAATAGGTAGGACTATACTTTATTTACATGGGTGTGGTGTGTTAGAAAATTATCGCTATGATCTTGAGTTTGCGCGCCAAAGTCGTGCACGTGATGTTGCCTTTGTGAAAAATTACCGTTCTCAGAAATTAAAATACAACGAAAGTATTCTCATAATAACCTCAGAATATGTGAGAGATTTTTAGTCTGGAAATATGTGAAGACCAGAAACAAGATTTTTGTAAATGATTGTGACATAAAAAGTCGAAATGACATAGGCGTATTATAGGCCTAAGTCATGTTTATGAGAAACATGTATATAGTTCGTCATTTTAATCCCATACTAATGACTTAGTAGGCCTATGTCACAATTTCGACTTTTTATGTCATAAGTGACTGATTCTTCGTCATTCTCAACATCTGACACATAAAACAGTTTTGAATTTGAGCTTTTTACTGAAAACATTCAGTCAATCAAACAATTTTTGGTAACAGGCTTTTTATTCTCACATGATGGATGTTGAACCTGTGTTGTTTAAAGATATATTTTTATATATTCAGGCCTTTTATCTATATTTTTTTATTGACTGCTAGAACTGAAAGAAATGACCCGTCCTGAGTCGAGTGACTGGGTGAACCTCGAGGTGGCGCTCGTGCACAGAGATTGAGAGAGACTGACGCGTGATGTTCAATCTGATTTTTGTCAGTGATGAAGTTGTTCAGCTGTAGTTTTTATTGTGTGTATTTTTCTCTTGTAACAGCAGCCCTCAGGAGGAGGTTTGTGCTTCTCAGGCCTCGTCGTATAGGATTTTTTTAGTTGCAGATATGAGTGCTTATCGATTACCATATTTACCTCTTGAATGTTTAACTCCTATAGTTACGGTCCTAAACCTTATCTGTGACGTCACACATTGGGTTTGTGCATGTTGTGATCATGACTACAATACAACCTTGTTTAATTTTAATTAAAATCTACATTTAGGAGAGGTCCCATGCAAATGCGTGTGAACTTTGTGTATGTTAAAGTTGAGCACTTTACCACAAAAACAAGGTAAACGTTGGACACACTCAAACACAGGGCTTTAAACATTAAGATTAAGTTTCACTTTATATCTTCTGTGGTATTTATTTATTTATTTTTCAATATGGCTTTTCTGGATTCATGTTTAGCGGTGTGTTTTTTAAACTATTTAAACTGATTTTTAATCATGAACTATTTCAGGTTCATGAACTCCACGACCACAGATTGTGAAACCCCATAAAAGAACAATAACAGTAAACCCATATGACTCCATAATCGGTCAGCTTTGTGCGAGGAACATACTTTAACTTTTGTCCTCCAGTGAAGCTCTAGAAACTTCAGTACCAAAGGCATTTTGATGTCAAACCTGTGACTGCATTCATGAAGCATTTTTTTACCAAATTTTGTTTTTGTTTTTTTTGTATTTTTACTGCACTTTTTTAGAACGTTCTTCTCTTAATATAACACTGAAGAATTCAAATTCATGAAAATAATATTCTTAACTATCATAATCACTACCCAGAGTTAGTGTTATAACTTATCTTTAAGTCCCCCTGTAGTCAATAATTGTATCCCTTAAAACTCATCTTTGATCACAAAAATGACATATTTAAACGTTTTTTCCTGCCTTAAAATATCTTAAATGTAACTCTACACCCTCGAGGACCTGCGCCTAGACATGACCACGACACATCCCTGAAGTATCGGCAGAGATCGTGTCATCTAGACTCTCACTGATCCTCAACAACCCCGTCCCATACCAGCGTAATGACTCCGATCTTCATCCAGATGAACTGGATAATATTCTGATTGTTCCAAACCAATCTGACCTCTGACCTGTAATGCTGCCTGAATCATAATCACACACTGTTCGTTCGTTGGCCAGAGAACTGAGACACTGAGTCTGGTTTCACCCAAGGTTTATTTCTCCATTCTGTCACTGATGGAGTTTTGGTTCCTTCGCTGTCACCTTTTTCACCTTTGTTGCCATTGGCTTGGCTTGCTTAGTTGGGAACATTCAATTTAATATTCAACTACAATAATATATTGATCTGCCTGCATTGACACTATTATACAAGAACTGATCTGAGCTGGACGATGACATCACGGTGTTCTCCAGAGCGGCTATATATAAATGAACTAAATTAATAGCTATTTTAAAACAAAAATGAAACATTACTGAACTGGACTGTGACACTATTTTCTTCTGGAAACAAACTTTTTTGCATTATTTTCCTGTTATCTCTGCTGCTTTGAAACACTCTGTACTCTAAAAAGCGTTATATAAATAAATGTGACTTGACTTGACCCTTGCCTCATTTAGTATACGCGGTTCTCTGAATATGCAAATGAGCCCCGCCTCCACTCACTCCCTCAGCTCAGAGATCCACTGGTTGACGATCACACGTTGATCTGATTGGTTACAAGGTCGTTTGTGACGTCAGAAACACCAGCGATTTCAAACCGTGTTTTTGAGACTGTCTTTGGTTCACTGCAGTTTTAAGCAGAAAATACTCAGCAATGCTGTCGACTTATGAACTTACACATGGTGTGTCTTAAAGCGCATTAAAAACACCACATAGACACACAAACAACATTAAACGCTGGATTTTCACCACAGGGGGACTTTAACTCTTGTGCTGTGCTGAAAATCCTTTACCTAATTTGGTGTTCCTGTCGGCACGAACTGAAACAAATGCAGAAGTGAACTTGAAACTAAAAGTTACGTGCCTGTCAGAACAGTGAAGTGTCTCAGCTGGAGGAAATAATCCATTATTTATCGGCTTTAATATATCACCAAATTTTCTTATGAGGCGAATAATGATAACACTAAGAATGAACATATATCGGCCAATACCGATATGGTGGCCGATATATCGTTTAATCCCTAAAAAACTGCTTGTAAATCTTAAGCAACATAGTTTTTGAGTGGAAAAAGTTATTCAGCTAAAAATAAAAACTAAGATGCATGAGTTCAGATCAAATCAGTTCCAAAGAGAAACCTAAAACCTGTCAAACTGCAAGAAAACAAGTTGACAAAAAGATTGAAACCTATATTTGGCAATAACAGCTTATAAAGAAAGCAATATTTGGGAACAGCACAAGTGTTATGAGTTGATATTATGCACGCTAAAATCCATGCCAATGTTCAGATTTATATTAAAAAAAGGTGCTTCGCTTTGGATATTAAGCAGTAGTAATAGTAATAATAATAATAATAATAAACCCTGTTAGCATCATTACACATCATTAAAGTTCAATTATTTAATATGCATACTTTGGTTGCACACGTGTAAATTATTTCAGCCAATCTATAGGCTATAAAATCGACTGTAATTCAGAATTCGGGGGGAAATTTTGGCCGATAATTATTTATATTTAAAGGCCGATAAACGATATATTGGCCGATACATCTAAATCCAAATTTTTATGTAATTTTTGAGGGCCTGATTATAAAAACAAAAGTCTCACCATTAAAACCCATGTCCCAAACACACAATTATAATGTTCTCATGATAATTTTATGTAGACTATATGACAGACTTGTGTTGCAATTTACTGTATTTTTCATATACAACCCGAATTCCAGAAAAGTTGGGACGTTTTTTAAATTTGAATAAAATGAAAACTATAAGACTTTCAAATCACATGAGCCAATATTTTATTCACAATAGAAAATAGATAACATAACAAATGTTTAAACTGAGAACTTTTACACTTTTATCCACTAAATGAGCTCATTTCAAATGTGATGCCTGCTACAGGTCTCAAAATAGTTGGGACGGGGGCACGTTTACCATGGTGTAACATCTCCTCTTCTTTTCAAAACAGTTTGAAGATGTCTGGGCATCGAGTTCATGAGTGTCTGGAGTTTTGGTGTTGGAATTTGGTCCCATTCTTGCCTTATTTAGGTTTCCAGCTGCTGAAGTGTTCGTGGTCGTCTTTGACGCATTTTTCGTTTAATGATGCGCCAAATGTTCTCTATAGGTGAAAGATCTGGCCAATTCAACACCCGGACTCTTCTACGATATAGCCATGCAGTTGTAATAGCTGCAGTATGTGGTTTTGCATTGTCCTGCTGAAATACACAAGGCCTTCCCTGAAATAGACGTCGTCTGGAGGGGAGCATATGTTGCTCTAAAACCTTTATCTTTCAGCATTCATAGTGCCTTCCAAAACATGCAAGCTGCCCATACCTTATGCACCCCCATACCATCAGAGATGCTGGCTTTTGAACTGAACGCTGATAACACGATGGAAGGTCTCCCTCTTCTTTTGCCCGGAGGACACACGGCGTCCGTGATTTCCAACAAGAATGTCAAATTTGGACTCGTCGGACCATGGAATACTTTTCCACTTTGAAATAGTCCATTTTAAATGAGCCTTGGCCCACAGGACACGACGGCGCTTCCGGACCATGTTCACATATGGCTTCCTCTTTGCATGATAGAGCTTTAGTTGGCATCTGGAGATGGCACGGCGGATTGTGTTTACCGACAGTGGTTTCTGGAAGTATTCCTGGGCCCATTTAGTGATGTCATTCACACAATCATACCGATGAGTGATGCAGTGTCGTCTGAGGGCCCGAAGACCTAACCTGGCCCTTGCCAGATGAATTTCGCTCCGCCTAGCTTCACTCACATCCATCTGGAACCGATCCATTGAAATGGCGTTTCAGAAGGCTGGGCCTTATCAAAAATCCTTGCATATGATTGGATAAGCCACTTGTCTGTCATCTTTATCGACGTGCTATTTCAACCACTCACACCGAAGCCAACCCGTGACGCTGAAGAATCCGGTCGGGAGAAGGCACTGATCTATATAACATCGTTTCCACCAACAAAAGCCTTAAGAGCCGTTCTCTGATGTTCTTTTAATGAAACAATATTAGGTAGATTGGACAACACGGATGAAATCAATGTTAACAGCATCAATGTTAACGCTTGTTTCCTCGATGCGAGCCGCCATTGTTTTCTGAATCAAAACATTCTCACGGTCGCTTCTCCACTACGTCACATCTATGAAACTCCCGCCCTGCGTCCTGATTGGCTAAACCATAAAGTTAGTTGGAGAAATCACTCTCAATGGAAGAGGTTCCAGATGGATGTGAGTGAAGCTAGGCGGAGCGAAATTCATCTGGCTAGGGCCAGGTTACCGAAGACCACGGGCATCCAATAAAGGTCTTCGGCCTTGTCCCTTACGCACAGAGATTTCTCCAGTTTCTCTGAATCTTTTGATGATGTTGTGCACTGTAGATGATGAGATTTGCAAAGCCTTTGCAATTTGACGTTGAGGAACATTGTTTTTAAAGTGTTCCACAATCTTTTTACCATAGGTGTCATTTACACTGGGGACACTGGGGACATGTCCCAGCCACTTTTTGAAATGGCTGATTTTGTCCCCACCACTTTTTGGAAGCATTTGGTTAAAATGTTCTGAAAAATCAAGCGAACCAAGAAATGTTAAAGGTTTATTTGCACAAAATAAAACATGTAATGCAGTTTAGATTCAGAAAGAAAGAATTCACATTGTCCAAAAAAGTAACTTAAACAAAATAAACTATTACTGATTCTAAAATGACCCAAAAACATGCATGCGCCGATCAGTAAAGCCTGGTTCACACGGCAGGATAATTAGGCCGATTTTAGCCCCGATTTACCCCTTCCGACAATCTTAAGGATGCTCCGATTATCGTAAAATAATCTGATTAGATATTCCTGCCGTGTGTGGTGTGTTAAGACTCCTCTCGTCTGCTCGGAAGGACGCCGGGACCGCTCAGATCTCTAATCGGGGATATCCAACACGTTGGATTTTTTTGGCCCCATTTCTCCTCGTGTGTGGTGTCCCCCGGGGACAAACGAGCACGCAGCCTGTGGAGGCTACTTGTCCGGTTGGGCAAGTAAAATTCTCTTTTACTTGTCCCTTCAAAAAATCCAGTTGTCCCGGACAAGCGGACAAGCGTTAATGTCGAGCCCTGTAGTATGGTGCAGGGACAGTTACATGTGCAGTCGACATTGTTGAGGGTTTTAAGGCCTGTTCACACCGGGACCGACGTTTAACGCCTCGTGAGTAAACAAAGGGCGCCAATGTGAGTGTGCACACCGACACGAAAAACGCCACGCGTAAAAGCGTCATTTTTAAAAAAAACGCCTCTGGTTTGTTTTTTTAGTTTGACGCGCCGCGTCAAAAACCTATCCGACCAATGAGATTGGTGCTTTTGCTCACGTGTCTGGAGCTTCTGAAGTTACAGTAAAACACAACTTGGGGGCGCTCAAACACAAAACGGTCTTGCCGAGCACACATACGTAACGGCGCAGAAGATATACGCCAAGTAGCGTCTACACTGCCGGGAAGAAATAAGACGAGGAAGATGCGAGGCAAGATGAATGTAAGGCTGCTGGTCTCGTTGGTGTCGGAACATAAAGAACTATATGACAAACGCGACAGCGACTACAAAAATCTTGATAAAAGAGAATGTTATGGAGTGGTATTGCAGAGCAAATGGGCGCCATCTAATGTCAGGGAATGAAATTGCATGTTCAATCGGCTCATCGTCAGCGAAAATCGCTTGGGTGTGAACACAAAAAACGTGTTGAAAAATGCTGGCGAATAACGCGCGCCGATATTGTTGTTTTTTTATATTGTTGTATGTTTTTTTCATCTGATCTTTTGTCCCCACCACTTTTCAACACAAACTGACGCCCCTGCTTTTTACGCACTCTTTCACAGATTGGAGAGCCTCTGCCCATCTTCACTTCTGAGAGACTCTACCTCTCTTAGTTGCTAGATGTTCTCCCACCTGAATCCTTTCTAAATTTCTTGCTTTTTCAACCATTTGTTGCCCCCGTCCCAACTATTTTGAGACCTGTAGCAGGCATCAAATTTGTGAGAAAAAAAATGTGTTGGGGCGCAGGCGCCCTCTAGTGTCGCCCCTACTTCCCATTAATCATAGAATTAGAATGACAAGCAAAATAAAACATGATCATCATAAGGCGCCCCTCAGCCACACGTTTAATTACTTGTCAACTTGATTATTAGATTGAATTGATGATTATTGTCGATCGTTTCCTAATGGGGGGAGTTGCGTTACGTTACGTTAGGTTAGGCAAGGCAATGCTGGCGCGTTGATCGAAAATGAATCGGTCTAAACCCTCTGGTGAACAGGGAAAAAAGGAGAAAGGAACAAGATAATAAGAAAGCCCAGTATAAAGGTAAGTCTTCTCATCTCAGCCATTAAGGCGTCAAACGAAATAAATGTACTTAGTATTGTGCAAAGGCATGTACTGGCCATCGGGACTACTGGGAGATTCCCGGTGGGCCGATGTGCTTTTTGGGCCGATACATCTCGAATACTTTTATATATTTATTTATTGTCTGAGCGGCCCATAAAACTCGTACATCGGCGGCCCATTCGTTTTGTTTTGTTTAATTGGTGGCGCTGGGTTATAATAGCTTTCAAGTATAGAAATGTGTACAAAACTTATTAGGCTATGAAAGTTTCCTTTATTTTTATTATTGCATTTGTTTTACAATATATGGCTATTACTGTCATGGGATTAATATTATAACTATTATTATGCAGTAGTGTAATGTAGACAGACACTGTAACAAAATAATAATAATAACCTTTATTTTATAAAGCGCTGTATAGGCCTAAACAATGGGCAATTGTTAAAAAAAACACATCAACAATTGAATGCAAGTTTAAAAAAGCATGTCTTAAGTTGATCTTTAAAAATGGCATAAGACTGGGCTTCCCTAAGTTCAAGAGGCAGAGAATGGACAGGACAGGTGTTAAATCCATCAATCTGGTGCACTTTGAGAGTTCAAAATTAAAAGCTCCAACCCATATTCAGTGTGCAAATTTAACAGAGAGAAAATTAAAATGCTCAATTTTTCTTAAACCCCCTTAGCCTTGTAGCAGCCCATTAGATTAGTAATAATGGTGGTAGAAATTGTAATTTATCTACTACACGTTATCTACTACATAAAATTCATTTCAAATCATAAGGTTGCCCTACAAATAAAGCTGATCCGTCTTGACTGGATGAGCTGTCAATATTCCTTCATGATTTATTTTCAGACATCATGAGAATAACGTTATATTTGGTATTTTAACGTGGCATGTTATAACAAGAATATCTATGGCAAGAGCTCTTTTCAGTCGCTGCTTTCTTTTCCTCGTGATGATTTTTATTTTTTCATTTGCAGTCCGCTGTAAAAGTATGAAAAGCCATAGAGCGAGCCTTTCACTGATTGTTTACAGCTTAACGGAAGTTACACCCATAATTCGGGCAAAGCGTCATGGGGCGCAGGAATAAGGTGGATAGAACTATGATTCTATAGAACTATGAATTAAGCACACAAACCACATGCACCACAGCTTTTGGTTAGGCATGTTCTGTGCATCTGCAGTAAACATTAGTGCGAGATCAACTAGCAACCGCAGCATTTCAAAAAAAGGAAAGAAATTGTGACACCTTAAAAGTTCACTGTGTTTAGAACGGCATCAGTGGTGAGAGTCAGACGTTTAGTCACGTCCTGTGTGTTCATCTGTAATTTACACCCTGACCAAGAGGCTGGAATGTTTGAGTCTTTATTTAAAGACCTTTCACAGAAGCCACAGTGTGTGAAATGGTGAAATCACCAGCATTGATCATCATCATCATCATAACATGTAAAGACATTCTTTCCAGGAAGAGTTGCGCAACAATGCTCGTGTACAGTCACTGAAACATTTAAAATGTGGAAGTTCAGTGCAATATAAATATATATCTGTAAGTATACAAGAGAGAAAAATAAACATTTGTGCCAAATTTATAAGTAAAAACAAGTTATTCACAGTGGTTATTAGTCCGCTCATATCTTTCACTCAAAATAAATATGACTTTCAGTAGTCGCATTCCTCCATACAAACACAGTCAAGACATTACAGTGTGAACTACTGTATGTTTGAGCTTATGGAGGCGTCAACATTATAATATACACTGAACACCTGATTCTAAACAAATGATTTTTGTGAAACAACACTGAATAAAATTTAACAAGTATTTAAACACTTAATGTCACTTAGTTACAATCAAAACATCTAATCGAGTGATGAATAAGACATGTGACAATTGTCACAATCTTCAACACTCCTTTACAAAAATCGAAAGTTTAATTGATATTTCATAATGTAATGACGTTTAGATCTTGAGAAATAATAAACACTTTAAGCTGCGGTTGATTTTTGAAAGATCCTCCTGATCCAATCAAATCCTCTTTCTAGTTTTATCTATATTTAACTATCTTAAATGATAAATTGTTAGTCTTAACATTATAAATAACAACATGGAGTCAAACGTTCAGACACATGCTTGTTGATAAACTGAAATAACAACTGGAATTCTGGGAATGATGTGATCGAAACATGCAACAAATGAAAAAACTCTTATTTGAGCTTCTTTGTCTAGTTCTGCAAAGCTCAGTTACTTTTTGTGTTCGAATGTTTGACTGGTAGATCACATGACTGAAACACTGCTGATCATGACAACAACAACAATATATATAATAATCTCTCCACATCCTGGAAAAATGACGTGGAATCATGAGATCCGAACTGATCCTCTCCCACATCAACATCGCGTGTTCTCATACTCCTATGACTGATGATTAACTTGACTCTTTATGATATTGCACATTTCATATACTGTAAATATTTGGTATATGTTGGAGTATTTCCCCTATCTATTACAAAATTCCAGGTCACATTATGAGTGAATCATCAGTGCAAATTGTTGTAAATAACAAAATATTTATAATCTTTCATCAAAATAGAAAAAGCTCTGGCTTTGAAAAAAAAAAAAAATATATATATACAGGTGAAACTCGAAAAATGTGAATATGGTGCAAAAGTTCATTTATTTCAGTAATTCAACTTAAAAGGTGAAACTAATATATTATATAGACTCATTACATGCAAAGTGAGATATTTCAAGCCTTTATTTGTTATAATTTTGATGGCTTACACTTTATGAAAAGCCCAATTATTAGAATATTGTGAAAAGGTTTTCATAAGCTGTAAGCCATCAAAATTATAACAAATATAGGCTTGAAATATCTCACTTTGCATGTAATGAGTCTATATAATATATTAGTTTCACCTTTTAAGTTGAATTACTGAAATAAATGAACTTTTGCACCATATTCTAATTTTTTGAGTTTCACCTGTGTATATATATATATATTATTATCCAGTGTATTGATAATTTTTCAGCTAAACAATGGCACTTGTCTTTCTGAGTTCTTGCATCACTAATCATCGTGTTCCCGTTTATCAACTTTGAAACTATCTCCATTGTATAAAGCGCTTTAGAAATAAAGGTGACCCGATTTGACAGGAACTTCAGGGTCAGATAACACTTTCAAAAGTCTAAAACAGGAAGTGACATCACCGCGAGCAGAAGTAACCCTACAGGAGTGAGCCGGCGAGCGTTGGACCGGCTCAAGCCAAGCTCGTATCGAGCGACGGTCCTGTTATAGACGTCCTCTGAAGACACGCATGTGTACGACCCCTCGTGAGACACGTCCATGCTGTCGATGAGGTACAAACAGCCCTGATCCGAACGCACACACTCCTCACGCGTGTTCCCGCGGTGCCAGTGGTACGAGGCGTGGTGTGATGTCATCGGGCAGACCAGGAAGTGTCTGGAGGAAGCCGGGACACGAACCACTGGCGTCTCGGCACTGAACTCGGTCTTAAATGGTTCGGCTAAAGGCATCTCTGTGGGACAGACGGTCATGTGATTTTACTTTTTGTTGAATTGACATTTAAATGGATATTTCTGAAAACATTTCACTCTTTTACAAAACCTTCTATCTAGATAGCAATCCCAGAATACACCACAGGTTCAGAGATAATATTCATCATTCTGAGATGATGAATGAAGCTTGTTGAAAATGTAATACCATAAGCAGAAATAGTTTAACTAAATGTTTTATTTGACTGATTATGGTGTTAGTGTGTCAGACTCGAATTTAGGGTTTCCCAAATTAATTTTTTGATTAATCGTTTTATAAAATGTGGTCGATTCCATATCGATTCTCAAAAGCCACGAATTAATTTTTCCGTGTACATTCAGCGCATGTGTATCAGTATATTAGATCTGTGCATTAGTCTAATATTCCTCCTCCTGCTGTCTCTATTATTAATCAAACTACAAAAGACAAAGAAGATTGTGTAACTTTAACAAGGATTAACCTTTATTTAATTTGTACAGTGATTATTGTATATAGTGTTATTTTACATTTGATTACTTTATTCAGATTCTGTACCTGAAAACTACTGTTAGACCTCCCTGGAAAAACCTTTAAAGGGTTAGTTCACCCCAAAATGTAAACTCTGTCAGTAATGACTCTCCCTCATGTTGTTCAACCCCGTAAGACTTTCGTTCATCTTCGGGACACAAATTAAGATATTTGTGATTAAATCTGAGAGCTGGATCACTCCTCCATAGGCTTCTAAGGGATTGAAACTGGCCGGCCCAGAAAAGTTATTAAAGACATTGTTAAAATAGTCCGAGTGACGACAGCGGCTCAACCTTAAGTTTATCAAGCGATGAGAATACTTTCTGTGCGCAAAAAACAAACAAAAATAACGACTTTATTCAACTCTTCATCTCCTTCTCTGTGGGCCTCGAGTGAGTTCACGTAGTGTAACAGCGCAGCGCTTCTGGTGTACGTCACACGCATCACATCACATGACCAGCGTCGGCCAATAGTGAGCCTGCGTGTGACGCACACCAGAAGCGCTGCGCTGTTACACTACGTGAACTCACTCGAGGCCCACAGAGAAGGAGATGAAGAGTTGAATAAAGTCGTTATTTTTGTTTGTTTTTTGCGCACAGAAAGTATTCTCGTTGCTTGATAAACTTAAGGTTGAGCCGCTGTAGTCACTCGGACTATTTTAACTAGGGATGTCCCGATCCGATCACGTGGTTTCAGACTCGATCGGAGTCGGACGTTACCTCCCGATCAGGACTCGGATATATGTAAATTAGGGGTGTAACGGTACATGTATTCGTATTGAACCGTTTCGGTACGAGGCTTCCGGGTCGGTACGCATACAAACCGAACGATTCCTTGGACCATTTCTCCTGCCGACAAAATTCGCGCTGGCGCGATCACCACAACGCTGCGCAACATCAAATGGCAAGCGTAAAGAAAGCGGAACGAAACTGCGCTACTCATTATATTGTGCTTAACGGACCCTTTATCAGTTCGGACCAGCAACATCTGTGCAGCGCGAGATCAAGCGACACAGCGCTGAGAGATCCAGTAAAGAAAACATTTGAGTTCGCCACTGAAGTAATAACATCGCTGCGAGATCTAGTGAGAAGCATTCACATTTCTCCGTTATTAACCGTAGATCTCTATTAGATCAAACAGCGCTGACGTGGACAACAGGAGAAACAGTGTGCCGTGAATGAACATGGATTTAATGTTGCAACTTGCACTTAAAAATTCAAATATTATATAAATATATATTTAAATGTTATTTTTAATGTGATTACCAAAACATTTGTTCATCCTTCATAGATTACCCCCATTTATAAACCTGAAACTTTCAAGATGTAGGAAAACTCAAACTTATTTAAAAATAGTTTTTCTTTTAATAAATAGGAAATTTCTCTTGCATATCTTTCTTTTTGCTGTATCGTATCGAACCGCGAATTTTGTGAACTGTTACACCCCTAATGTATATATATATTCTCATTATTTTTTTTAAAAGACTTTTTATTTTTTGTTTACATGCCTGCCGGGTATTTTAAGTTGAGGTGCTATTTGTTTTTATATTAGACTTTTTCTATATTTACTGTTACACTAAAGTCCAAAAGTGAAGATTTTATGTTATTTATTACTTGATTGTTCAAGCTACCTCACAGAAGTGCTCTGTTTGTTAACAGTTGTTGAATGTTAAAATAAGGTGAATTAAATAAAAAATAAGGAATATATTCGTTCTTCTTTATTCTTTTTTTATGTATTATATAAGTATCGGATCGGGACTCCGTATCGGTAGATACTCAAAATCAAATGACTCGGACTCGGACTCGAGGGCAAAAAAACCTGATCGGGACATCCCTAATTTTAACAATGTCTTTAATAACTTTTCTGGGCCGGCCAGTTTCGATCCCTTAGAAGCCTATGGAGGAGTGATCCAGCTCTCAGATTTAATCAGAAATATCTTAATTTGTGTCCCGAAGATGAACGAAAGTCTTACGGGGTTGAACAACATGAGGGAGAGTAATTACTGACAGAGTTTACATTTTGGGGTGAACTGTCCCTTTAAAGCAATGATTATTTCAGTTGTATCTTTATTCTTTTGTTTTTATGTATTTGTGCTATTGCTTGCTTGTAGTTTCATTATTTGGACTTTTTTATGAATGACTGTTTATTTGTTATTTAATAATCTTTGAATTTGATATTAGTAGTTTTAGCTGTGGTATTGAACGTTGAATAACGAGAATTGTTAAATTTCACTGATATCTAAAATTGTGGGTTTCATAACCTTATTAAAATAGAAGTATACATTATTTTATTCATTCATATTTTTTTCTGTGGTGGGAGCCAGTGAAAAATGAATGAATTGAGATCTTGTGAATCGGAACATCTGAATCGATACCCAGCCCTCATGATTAGCATAAAACATTGGATTAGCCGTGATGTAGACCACAGTAGCGGACCCTAGACTGCATGTGGAAGGTGGGTTGAGTTCATTTGAAATTTGTTTAAAGGTGAAAGTGACTCATAATCAGCACCGCAAATGTCATTCGATAAAAAAAAAAACCCAGAGCCAGACTTACTGCAATCGTGCGGGTCTTTGACTCGGCCTCTGTGGAAAACAAAACACATCACTCACACTTCTCATACAACTTTTATATGCAGATTTGAATGATGCATTGTGGGTTTCAGTTGTGTGTGTGTGGGTGGGGGGAGTTGAGTTGGTTCAGTGGTAGGAAAGACGGAAATGAGTGTAAATAATATGAAAAATATATATTTAAATATTATGTGGTTGCGTTGCCAGTGTAGGTAAGAGGTTGAGAGTTTTTTCAGTGGTTATAATGTGGTTTCTGAATGATTCAGCATCACTTGAAGTAAAGAGAAGCAAGTCTGGCATCATTATTACAAGTGCTCACAATGATTTGAACAAACCTCAAACACTAAGTATGAAACTTGAGTGTGTAACTCGTTCTGCAGATCAGTGAGACTCAAACCACCGCACAACCAGCCAGAACGCTGCAACATTTCTTTCAATATATTAACAGACTACTATGAGCTTTATTAACAGGGGCTTTAAGTTTGCGGCTCATGCTAAAAATACACTTTTTTTATCAGGAAGGAAGCAGGCTTGTGTGTGTGTGTTTGTGAGTGAGTGAGTGTGTGTGTGAGTGTGTGTGTGTGTGTGTGTGTGTGTAGCTTACTTTTCAGTGGATGTGCATTGCAAACCGTTCCAACCACAGTAGGGGTCTCGAGATAACAAGCAGTCGGTACACTCATCTCCGTACACACTACATGCTAGCAGGTCAATCTGCACAACCTCATTACTGGAACTCACGAACAGACGCTTCTGAGAAATTAAACACCGGATACATTAGTAACGCTAATCATACATTTATGAGATTAAAAAGAATGAAGATCGGTCATAGATTATAAAGAACTAAATTAAGAAACTAACAACTGACCGTTCTTCAGGTGTCTACTAGAGATGCAACAATATGATCATTTGGGCCGATAATTCTTTATATTTGAAAGCCGATAACCGATATATTGGCCGATAAATCTAAATCCAAATTTTATATAATTTTTAAGAGCCTGATTACAAAAACACAAGTCTCACCATTAACAGCCATGTCCCAAACACACAATTATAATGTTCTCATGATCATTTTATGTAGGTTATATCATGGCAGACTTTTTTTCCCCATATTTTCCTTTTTTTTTGAAGTGATTCCAATCATATTTCAAGCAGTTTAAAAGCATCATGCTGAACAGTGCGCATCTGAAGTGTCTCAGCTGAAGCAAATAATACATTATTCATCAGCTTTGATATATCAGCCAAATTTTCTTATCAGACCGATAACATTAAAAATTAACATGTCGTCCGATACCGATATGGTGGCCGATATATCGTGCATCCCTAGAATCTACATCTTCGGAGTAATTAAAAGCAAAATAAAACAACATAACTATATTTTAAAGCATAGGATGTTCGTACATCACATATACGGTATAATAACAATCCACTTAATAAATTTGAGTTCAAAGCGACTTGCATTGCATTAAAAATATGCAAAATATGCACCACATGACTGATGTTCTGCTGTTTGAGACTGTCATCATGCTCATCTTCTCTTACTTTAGCATGCTTTTAGGTGCTAATGTCATCATGTGGGAGTGGATGTTATTTGTGTCGTACCTCAGAAGTGTCCAGAAGCATGCCGGTGATGTGTGTCCCGTGTGGAAACGGAAGATACTCCGCGATCACAAAAACAGGCTTTTCCAGGACTTTATGGACCCCTCCACTTTCTGTGAGACAATAAGAAAACTTTCGATATAACAACAGGACATATAACTAATCTAGCACATGCACATCATACAAGCATCTCTATATGGGAAGCTTTTAAGATACCCGACTCCAAATCGGGTTTGACTTTGATTACACATGTTGCTTTTGCGTGAAATACATAATTTCAACATGACATCATGACTTTGCGTAAACATACACGCCACTTTCAATTCAAGTGGCGTGTTATCTATACGCATTTTGAGATATCCGCGTGTATGTCCACGCCGAAATCTTTTGCGTGTATGTCTACGCCATTAAATGTCCGAGTGTTTCCGCGTGTATGTGTACGCCGTTAAATGTCCGAGCGAAACGAAGCAAAATCTATATCTACATCTGTGGAGCGATATTTCTTTTCCTAGGATGGTAGGAGAAGACTCATAAATGGTATTAACCCCAGTGACGGGTAGGTTTAGGGACGGGGTTGGGGTAGGTCATATATTTATATATACATAATACAGTAATATAACGTTAAGTCAAAGGCGTTGATAAACACGCTGAAAAGCGATTATGCGTGTTAATAGCACGGCAAAAATGGAAATACGAATTGGCGTGTCATACATACGCCATTTCATGAGATCAGTCTGATAATTTTCATGTCACAAGGCCGGAGTGAGTGGCAGAAACACTGAGCGGTTTTCAGTGTGAATGCCGCGGAAAACACACAAACTGCATCTAAAATGGGGAAGAGCTTTGAGATTTTGAGATTGACAAGAAATCTGAGGTATATTTTTACAGACTCCCGAAAGCCACAGAACAGAGACGCAAATGTATCCGCGATTCACAGAAACAACGACTCCAGGCAGAGAACGGTGGATTACAGTTTTCAGTCTGTGTCGATATGCTGAATTATGGGGTAAAATCACACACTATATATTGTATTGACAACTCATCAATTAAATATTTACCATCATATATTCTGCATAATTGGACGTTTTTAAATAAACACTGATAAAAGCGACACAAGTTTTAGAGCTGGACGATATGATGATATATAACAGTGATATCATGGATTTACACCTATATTGTGTTTATATAAAGCGTTCACAGGCAAATTTGCTTTGTTTTTCCCCGGTGTGGAAATCAGGCTCATATAAACGTGAGGAAACACGATTCCTGCCGCATGTCCATATCCACGATCACCGGATCTCTGGTCAGTCGTAAGAAACTCTATATCGAGGCCAAGCTTTAGTTTAAACTGATTTTAAACTTGTTTGTTTTACTCGCGTTTTGGAGTTTCCTCTATTGACTCCAGTGCGGCTGAGACCTCAGTGCATAACCTCTATAAAATACACGACTCACTAGGGTTTGAAACTATTAGATTGCAACATTTTGATAAGTCATACTACACTCCTCACACACTTATCATTCATTCAGCCTCAGTCTTCTGACTAACATGTATAATCAATGATTCATTACATGTTTTCTAGAAATTACATGTCCATGCCTTTTCCTGTAGCTGCTGGTCATTTAAATGTGAAACGGATATGAGTTTAAATCAACATAAAACTGCATTTACAACCTTTTTATCTGCTCAGGTGACACTGAACAGGATGTTCAACGAGAAGCACGTCATAAAAATAAACAGTTTGACAGACTGACTAATGAGCCAAATAATTTTTAAATCCCCCTGTAGTCAATCATTTTAAACTCATCTTTGATCACTGAAATGACACATTGAAATGTTTTTTCCTTGAAAAAAAAAAAAAGTTCTTCATGCCTTAAAATATCTTGAATGTAACTCGACACCCTTGCCTCATTTAGTATGTGTGGTTCTATGAATATGCAAATGAGCCCCGCCTCCACTCACTCCCTCACTCAGAGATCCACTGGTTGACGATCACACGTTGATCTGATTGGTTACAAGGTCGTTTGTGACGTCAGAAACACCAGCGATTTCAAACCGTGTTTTTGAGACTGTCTTTGGTTCACTGCAGTTTTAAGGAGGAAATACTCAGCAATGCTGTCGACTTATACAGACTTTTTATTTGAGAATGTCTTCTTAAACAGGCATACTGAACCATAAAGATATATTTGTGGGTGTTCTGTATGTGGAAATGATGCGTTTGTTCACATTGAGCTGGAATTTTAAGATAAGCTGTGATTAAGCTGTGATTAATAAAGAGGAATGCATACTCAGTGTTGGGGAGTAGTTAACTACAAGTAGCGACGCTACTAACTTAACTACATTTTTCAGTAGCTTGGCAGTAGCTCAGTTGCTTTTTAAACAGTGTAGCTTTTCCAGTGGCTAACTACTTTTTGCAGCAAGTAGCGGTGTAGCGCGAGCAAAAGCTACATTGTGTTTTATTGAGCCTGCGCGAATCAGCGCGATGCAAGGATATTCTTCTTCTTGTTAGATTACAAACTAATTTTTTTGCCATTACCGCCACCTATTGTTTAATCACGCATCTTGCGGCTAACGGTTCACTGACGTACAGAAGACCTCAAGCACAAATTTAAGGACGCACATACAGGTGATTAATGGCCATTTTAAATGTATTAATTATCCTGCTTTATTGCTCTCTATGTTACATCAAATTTCTATTTCTGATTTAATTACAATGAACCGCCATGATCTGTCCGCCAGTTTGGTAATGAACATAAAAGACCACTAAACTAAAGTTTGCGCCATCCATCGTGTTTGTCAGTTGAACAAAAAATGTAATCTTAGTTTGTTTATCGCACGACAAAGGCTTTGATCTAATTAAATTGCTGTATAGATTTGTTGGGAGCGCTTGTTCAATGTATTTTCTTGCCAAAATGCAACCATCTCACAATCGGTATTTTTGAGAAAAAGTCTATACATGCAATTTACGTTGGATGTATATTTTGTTCTTGCAATGTGCAATTTTGCACTTTTGACAAACAGTCTGAGATATTTGAGTGTTGTGTGTAATAAAACAATAAAAATCTTAATTGTATTGCATTGTTTTAAACACTAAATATTTTACTTAAAACATTCCTCAGACACTTATTCAGTTATTTATAATATATGTTGTTCAAAAAAAGCAAAAGTAGTTTCAATGTAGCTAGCTACTTTTTGATCGTAACTTGTAGTGTAGCTAACTACTTTTCCAAAAGGGTAGCTTGACTGTAGTTTAACTACTTTAACTAACGAGTAGCTTGTCAAACTACAGTTTCAAAGTAGCTTCCCCAACACTGTGCATACTAAAGTTGTATAAATCGTTTTTAGGAACATTTTGGAAACTGTTGCACGTTCACATTTAGGATCATTCTTTGCACGCCTTTATAATTGAGGACTTGCATAAACTGCTTAAACTAGTCTAGAGTTAGTCATCTATTTTTTTTCCTTCAAAACTGGTCCTTACTTTTAAAAGCCAGTTACATAAAAAGGTAGATCGGTCTAATTTGAATTGTAAAAGTAAGAAAAGTTAGTATCTAACTGCTAGTTGGTCAATCTAGTTCTTAAGACACGGTCGTAACACAGTGGCTAAGTTCATGCGGCTGAATGGTAAAGGTTCTCATCTTCAGTGACGGATTCACGTACCGAGAGACAGAAGCAGGACCGTGTCGTGTTGCTCTCGGTCCACCTGGATGTGTGTGTAATGGCGGTGTCTAAACAGCAGGGGTCCGTTCTCCGGCATCACCCAATCCCTCATCTCGGGACGCCCCGACATGACCTTCAGGACCTCGGAGCTTAGACCAGCACTGTCAGCGACACACTGAAAGAACGACGAGATGCTAGTTAGAAGGAATGGGAAAGATAACGGGGACTGACTGTTTTCAGAGCTCAACATTCGGATCTCTATCAAGAATTGAAGTGATGATGATATATGCTATAAAAACCCAGACTGACTGATGACATCATTCGGTTCATGAGACGTGTAGTTCATTCATTACCCTCATAAAAGACATTAAGTACACTGAGAGTAAATGACAAATAGCATACTCTGTTTGCTGAAGAAGAAAGGCGGATATTGTTGAGCTCCATGAATGACAATATTATGGAAGCTTGTTTCCACCACAGAATAACACACAATTGCTTTATATCTCACAATTCTGACTATATCACACAATTCTGACTTTATAACTCGCAATTGAGACTTTCTATTACGCAATTCTGACTTTATAACACACAATTGCAACTTTATATCTCGCGATTCTGACTTTATAACACACAATTGCAACTTTATATCTCGCAATTCTGACTTTATAACACACAATTGCAACTTTATATCTCGCGATTCTGACTTTATAACACACAATTGCAACTTTATATCACGCAATTCTGACTTTATAACACACAATTGCAACTTTATCTCGCAATTCTGACTTTATAACACACAATTGCAACTTTATATCTCGCAATTCTGACTTTATAACACACAATTGCAACTTTATATCTCGCAATTCTGACTTTATAACACACAATTGCAACTTTATATCTCGCGATTCTGACTTTATAACACACAATTGCAACTTTATATCTCGCGATTCTGACTTTATAACACACAATTGCAACTTTATATCTCGCGATTCTGACTTTATAACACACAATTGCAACTTTATATCTCGCGATTCTGACTTTATATCTCGCGATTCTGACTTTATAACACACAATTGCAACTTTATCTCGCAATTCTGACTTTATAACACACAATTGCAACTTTATATCTCGCGATTCTGACTTTATAACACGCAATTGCAACTTTATATCTCGCAATTCTGACTTTATAACACACAATTGCAACTTTATCTTGCAATTCTGACTTTATAACACACAATTGCAACTTTATATCACGCAATTCTGACTTTATAACACACAATTGCTTTATATCTCATAATCCTGACTCCATAACACACAATTCTGACTTTATATCTCACAATAATGACTTTATAACACAATTACAAGTTTATATCTCACAATTGACTTTATAACACACAATTGCAACTTTATATCACACAATTCTGACTTTATAACACACAATTGACCCTTCGCAGGGAGTTTGATTGACAGGTGATCTGACCAATCTTACTTCGCTATCCGCCATTTTGTCCGACAAAGCAGTCAGGAGAGTTAGCAGTAGATTAACATGGGAGGATTTGAACTTGAGAAGCGGAGTGTACTGACGCCTTTCTGCGGTTAAAACAACATTCCTTCTGATGTTCATTCATGTTTATTTGACTATAAATGAACTAGAAGGAAGAGATGATCGGTTCACGAGCGGCTTTAACTGAGGCTCTACAGCGATCTGTCACGACACATTAAAGAGCCACAAAACGGTATTTATTGTTTAAATTTCTTTTAAAAAATGACCAAATTTGAAAGGTGAGACTTTGTTTAATATGTGTAATATCAAAAGTAACCAGGTCTGTCCTGTCTGCCAGCGTGTTGTCAGTCCGCGATGTGTTTTTCACTGCGTGAGAACATGGTTTGTGTGTGTGTGTGTGAGAGCAGCGTAGCTTGCCGGACATAGCGACAGTAACTAAGGGGGGCGGGTCTTTGCAAACGGTCAATTGCAACTTTATATCATGCAATTCTGACTTTATAACTCCCAATTGTGACTATATCACGCAATTGTTAGATAAAAAGTCGCAATTACCTTTTTTTTATTCTGTGGTGGAAACAAGCTTCCATACAATATTGACCATACAAGCCAAATTGATTTGTATAGCGCTTTCAACAAAAAATGTTGTTCAGAAATTCAAGATGTTAATGTTTATAATACCCTAATATCCTCATGCCTTATAGCAGATTACAGTTGGGCGATAATATAGTTCTCATTTTGTGATTTCCACAAGCCTCGCTTCAGTGACGGCATATTCTCACCGCTCCGGGCCGGTGATCCGTAGGGACGCTGGTGGAGTTGAACTCAGAGGAAGTGAAGATAGTGCTGATTTCAGTCATGTTATAAACACACACAGCACTCATGTTCCTGTAAATTGAGAAACAAAAAGAGAAGTTGTGTGAAGTGTGAAGCTCTGTCTCTTGAGTTTGTGAAACTGTGTCAAATGACAGACATCAACATGTAAACCCTCTATTCAACAGGATCATGTGACTCCGCGTCAGTCATGTTAGCATTCACACTGATGTGATTCGATTTGATGTCGATTCATTTGGATATATATTTAAGGCACAGCACAGTAAAAACCTCAATTAATGTTGTAAACTTTACATTACTATAATATTAAAGGTTAAAATGATTTGTATAAAACATTTACATGAGGCATTTTTATGATAAAGTTTGTGATGACGTGTTTCTACACAAATTTGTTGAAAATAGACATTTAAATGGTTGGATTTATTCACACATTAAATTTTTAAAGAACAAGTAAAAAAATATATGTATTTAGAGCATATTTTAGTCCAAATGCTCCTCTCTAGTGTCATTATTCAGTATATAGTCACTGAATGTGCTGTTGAAACACTGATTACATGATTGACTTCAGTAAGTTGTTCTGTCTCTTTCAACATCCCTTATAGTAGTAAAGAGGAAGAGATGATTGGTCACGCCACATTAAAAAGGCCCAAAATCACATTTATTGTTTGAATTTAATGATAAAACTGACAGAATTTGAAAGCTGAGACTTTGTTTCATTTCAAATATATCAAAGCACAAAGCTTATTACAAATGTTTGGTGTTTTGTGCAGGCATCAACTTAAATTTCGAAGCGTTTGCCTTACCAATAGTTTCTGAAAAGCGCATAGATTTTGATGCCGTCGTCGTCCGTTTGTAGCGTGGCCACATCTATCAGCTGACTGAAGTCATAACCTCTCCCACAGAACAGCCGGGCGTAGATCATCGAGGTCCAGCTGTTCTGAAGGTGACCCTTCCGACCGCCACGGTCATTCTGAAACACATCGACTCGGGTCAGTGCATATGGACTGCTTTAAAGGGCTCATCGGATACAAAATTCACTTTTATATGGAGTTTGCATATAAATGTGTGTTTGCAGTGTGTGGACACAACCACCATACAATGAAGAAAGTCCAGTCCTTCTTTTTTTTTAATCCTCAAAAAGCCTAAACAGTCTCAGTAATCAAGCCGTTTGGATTTTCTGAGCAATATGATGTCATATTGGAGCTCATGCTCCGCCCACAACCACTGACGGACTGTCCTGTATTAGCATATTTCCCGTATTAGCATATTTCCCGTATTAGCATCACTTTATGTGTCTTGTCAACACTCCCCATGGGGGGTGAGCAGTTTCTCATTCTCATTTAAAGAGACATGCACCTCATTATCATTTAAAGAGACATGCACCACATTGTCATTTAAAGAGACATGCACCTCATTATCATTTAAAGAGACATGCACCTATTATCATTTAAAGAGACATGCACCTATTATCATTTAAAGAGACATGCACCTCATTATAATTTAAAGAGACATGCACCACATTGTCATTTAAAGAGACATGCACCTCATTATCATTTAAAGAGACATGCGCCTCATTATCATTTAAAGAGACATGCACCTCATTATCATTTAAAGAGACATGCGCCTCATTATCATTTAAAGAGACATGCACCACATTGTCATTTAAAGAGACATGCACCTCATTATCATTTAAAGAGACATGCGCCTCATTATCATTTAAAGAGACATGCACCTCATTATCATTTAAAGAGACATGCACCTATTATCATTTAAAGAGACATGCACCTATTATCATTTAAAGAGACATGCACCTCATTATCATTTAAAGAGACATGCACCTATTATCATTTAAAGAGACATGCACCTATTATCATTTAAAGAGACATGCACCTCATTATCATTTAAAGAGACATGCACCACATATTCATTTAAAGAGACATGCACCTCATTATCATTTAAAGAGACATGCGCCTCATTATCATTTAAAGAGACATGCACCTCATTATCATTTAAAGAGACATGCGCCTCATTATCATTTAAAGAGACATGCACCTCATTATCATTTAAAGAGACGTGCACCTCATTATCATTTAAAGAGACATGCACCTCATTATCATTTAAAGAGACATGCACCTCATTATCATTTAAAGAGACATGCACCTCATTATCATTTAAAGAGACATGCACCTCATTATCATTTAAAGAGACATGCGCCTCATTATCATTTAAAGAGACATGCACCACATTGTCATTTAAAGAGACATGCACCTCATTATCATTTAAAGAGACATGCGCCTCATTATCATTTAAAGAGACATGCACCTCATTATCATTTAAAGAGACATGCACCTCATTATCATTTAAAGAGACATGCACCTCATTATCATTTAAAGAGACATGCACCTCATTATCATTTAAAGAGACATGCACCTCATTATCATTTAAAGAGACATGCACCTCATTATCATTTAAAGAGACATGCACATCATTATCATTTAAAGAGACATGCACCTCATTATCATTTAAAGAGACATGCACCTCAATATTTAAAGAAACATGCACCTCAATATTTAAAGAAACATGCACCTCATTATCATTTAAAGAGACATGCACCTCATTATCATTTAAAGAGACATGCACCTCATTATCATTTAAAGAGACATGCATCTATTATCATTTAAAGAGACATGCACCTCATTATCATTTAAAGAGACATGTACCTCATTATCATTTAAAGAGACATGCACCTCATTATCATTTAAAGAGACAAGCAGCTCATCATCATTTAAAGAGACATGCACCTCATCATCATTTAAAGAGACAAGCAGCTTATTATCATTTAAAGAGACATGCACCTCATTATCATTTAAAGAGACATGTAGCTATTTATCATTTAAAGAGACATGAACCAAAACAGGTCGCTGTGAACAGAGCTGTTTTTGAGGAGGTAAAAAGGCTGTTGTTTTACACAAACATTGAGGAATTTTAACCAAAATATGTTACAAACTTTACATGAAGACCCTAAAGAAACATACCAACTTGTGGAAATGGGCATCCGATGACCCCTTTAATGAAATATTTATGGTGTTTGTTGTCCTTTGTGTGTCTACACTGTACATAAAAAGCAATATGAACATTCAGCTAAATATCGGTTGTGTTGCACAAAAGAAAGTTATACGCGTTTGGACTGATGATGAGGGTGAGTAAATGATTACTACAATAAAATAAGCTCTGCATGTTATTCTGCATCACTCTGTGGTTGCAAAAAGTTACACAATATTTCTCAAATGATCTAATGCAATCAAGAAAATTGAAACAAGGACCATAAATCTACAGCAATATCCTGATTTCATACAGAACAAGATTTAATGTTCAATCAATGCTTTCATAATTGCAAAAATTCTGAGACATTTTCTGGTTAATTTCTTGCATGCATGCATATATTCAGAGCTCTGACATGAACACTTGACGTGTCATCAGCACCTGCGTTTATAATTATATAACATTTCCCTTTGGCACAAATGTGGCTGTGAGTTACTGAGAAACATCTTTATTAAACATGCAGGTGTCATTTTGTCATCTATTAAAATAGGTGAAAGGATGCAGAAGGAAATGCAGACGACGCACACACATTCTGTGCAAGATGCAACACCATCAGGCTGCATTTAATGCGGTTTACTGACTGATATATGAGATGTGGCAAATCTGAGATTATTTATAATTGTGAATTTGACTGAGAAACAGAAGTGATACCTACACCGTTCCAGACACGTATGACAGCCTTTCTATAATTAATTTATATATATATATATATATATATATATCATATACACTACCATTCAAAGGTTTTGGATCAGTATGATTTTTAATGTTTTTAAAAGAAGTTTCTTCTGCTCGCCAAGGTTACATTTATTTGATTAAAAATACAAAAAAAAAACAGTAATATTGAGAAATATTATTACAATTTAAATCAGCTGTTTTCTACGTGAATATATAGTAAAGTGTAATTTATTCCTGTGATCAAAGCTGTATTTGACAAAAGATTCTATTTCAAATAAATGCTGTTGTTTTGAACTTTCTATTAATCAAAGAATCCTGGGGAAAAAAAATTACACGACTGTTTTCAACACTGATAATAATCATGAATGTATTTTAAGCATCAAATCATATTAGAGTGATTTCTGAAGGATCATGTGACACTGAAGACTGGAGTAATGATGCTGAAAATACAGCTTTGATCACAGGAATAAATTCTATTTAAAAATAAATATATTAAAATTATTATTTTAAATTGTCATAATATTTAACAATATTACTGTTTTTTTGTGTGTGTGGTATTTTTAATAAAAAAATGCAGCATTGGTGAGCAGAAGAGACTTCTAGTGTACTACATCTGAAGTCAATTTAAATTGCATGATGTGTGCAGTGTTCTGTAACTGGGACAGATAGATGTCACCGGGCGGTTTCTTTAGATTCTGTTAAAGGGATAGTCCCATCAAAAATATTTTTTGTCATTATTTACTCACCCTCATATCTTTCTAAACTTGTATGACTATCTTTCCTCTGCAGAACACAAGAGGAGACGTTTTTAGGAGTGTCACGTAAATCTGATGATTAGGGTCCATTGTTGTTTTGGATCATATCGACGCTCCTTTTATGGACAAATTATATTTTTCAAAATCTTTTGTGTTCCACAGAAGTCATACAAGTTTGGAACGACTTTAGGATGAGTAAATAATGACTGTTTTAATTTATGGGTGGAGTTTCAATTAGATAAAGTTAGTAAGAATGCAGAGTTGTTGTTGTGGCTGTCTATGAGTGCATGAACATGACCTACAAAAACACTGAAGCTGTACTTTTAGGGGTGTAACAATACCATCATGTCACGATTCGATACATATCACGATACTGAACTCACGATACGATATTATTGCGATACTCCAAGACATATGGTTAAAGGCAAACAAAAAATGTATAGTTGATTAAAATGCTAAATTTGATATTACATTGTGTGTGTAAATGAATAGGCTTGGACTTGGTGCTGGAAACCCAAAGCACAGGACAATAGAGACACCAGAATAACAATATTCATGATTCTGAAGCTAAAAATTATTATTATTAAGAGTTATTTTAGACGAATATCTTTGCAATCTGTCACTGACTAGATGTATTTAAAATAATGTCGGCCACTTTTTACTGGTATCATCAGACATCTGGCATTATCAGGACACACAGATATTCCCACAGTGCATTATTATACATTATATTCAACAATATATATAGCAGTTCAATGTAGTACTGACACTAAAACTCTGTAAACTTGAATTTTTTCTCACACAGTAATTTTTATTTTGGGTGAACTATCCACTAAACATATTGTTTAGTATTGTCATATTGTATTGCGATATATTGTGACAGGATATATTGTTAAACCCCTATTGAGATTCCTCAGATGTTAGAAAAATCCTTCATGGGGTTTATATACAGGTCAGAGGGAATCTCTAATTGCATTATCACTAATAGTTTACAGTATATGTGACCCTGGACCACAGACCCAGTCACGAGTCGCACGGGTGTATCTGTGGCAATGGTCAAGTTAGCCAACAATACATTTTATGGGTCAAAATTATCGATTTTTCTTTTATGGCAAAAATCATTAGGATATTAAGTTAAGATCATGTTCCATGAAGATATTTTGTAAATTTCCTACCGTAAATATATATAAAAATATATTTTTGTGAGTGGATGCAGCAAAATCGCGACCATAAATGCACAACTTTAAAGGCGATTTTCTCAATATTTTGATTTTTTTGCACCCTCAGATTCCAGATTTTCAAATAGTCGTATCTCAGCCAAATATTGTCCTTTATTCAGCTTTCAAATGATGCATTAATCTCAATTTCAGAAAAAGTACCCTTATGACTGGTTTTGTGGTCCAGGGTCACATGGCTTTAAGCACGTCTGCTGTTCAACACAATCACACACAAATAAAACAAGATCTCGAGATGTTTCGCTGTGTGTTTTTGCTCACCTTGCAGCTCTGAGAGACTCGAGGGATCCACTGGTCCGATTCGCCATCTTTACTTTTGTGTTTCTCAGCGAAGAAGGAATAAACTTTGTCCTTGTGTTGGCCTTCACCAGCGACCAGCTTCAAGTACTTTTGCTCTAAATGTTACATGAGAAAAACGGCCCTTTTCAGAATGAAACTCATTTCAGTGAGAAAGTGAAATGAAACCGTTTAGATATCAGTAGTATTGTGTTTAATCTGATTTCTCACCCAGTTGAGTCGACTGAGACCAAATGTTGTAATTTTTGTCCTTGTTTACCCTGTACAATCCCATCTCAGACGTAGTGAAGTACAGCATATCATCTGAAAGGTAAAAGAAAGACCGAACATGGACGTCACACGTAGCATGAGATAAACACAAATAATGCATTACTGTTGCTAGTCAATCATATTGACCTTAGTCAGGGTAATGTCATATTACATTTTTACCAGAATGAAAACGAGACGTGCAGTTTGTACAGTTAAAACCAGTTTGAAAGTTGAGAGTTGTGTGAAACTGATCTTGGACCTTTATACAGTGCATGTTACTCTATGTCTAAACTTAATTATCATCCACATAAAATGTAATATGGTCTCCACCCAGACTATATAATAATAAAATATATAAAATATCCAATATTTACTCACCGTCAAGCCATCCTAGGTGTCTAGATTTTCTTGTTTCAGCCGAACACAATCGGAGTTATGTTAAATAATATCCTGGGTCTTTCCAGCTTTATAATGGGAGTGAATAGTGCATGAGTTTTTGAAGCTCCAAAAAGTGAATCAATCCATCATAACAGTAATCCATACGACTCCAGTGGCCATAAAGGCCTTCTAAAGCAAAGCAATGGGTTTTTACAAGGAAAATTATCCATATTTAAAACTTTATATGCTACTAAAACCCATGGCTTCGCTTCAGAAGGCCTTTATGGCCACTGGAGTCGTATGGATTACTGTTATGATGGATGGATTTGTTTTTTTTGGAGCTTCAAAAACTCAGGGACCATTCAATGTCATTACTGGGAAGACCCAGGATATTATTTAATATAACTCCCGATTGTGTTCAGCTGAAAGAAGATCGTCTAGACACCTAGGATGGCTTGAGGGTGGGTAAATTATGGGATCATTTTCATTTTTGGGTCAATTATTTCTTTAACACCAAGTATTAAACTTCAGTGTGTAACTCAAACCAAAAGTCTCATATATAAAGAGAAGAATATCAGAGTCTTGACAATGGACTCTTGTGATTTGAACCAGTAAGAAACCACAGTCACACTAAGAGGAGAACTGGCCCCGACTGAGCCTGGGTTCTCCCAAGGTTTTTTTTCTTCTCCATTGGGTCATCTGATGGAGTTTTAGGACACCATCGGGTCACTTGATGGAGTTTTTCGGTTCCTTGCCACTGTTGCCTTTGGCTTGCTCAGTTGGGGATATTCAAATTAAATGACCCATCACACCACTGATCAGCTCTACCAAACTTGGATGTCTTTTTCCAGTAATAAACAAACACTGTGACGTTGTTTTGATTGATACTGTGAAGCAGCTTTGATACAATCTGTATAGTGAAAAGCGCTATATAAATATATTTGACTTGACTTGACTAACAGTCTCAAAGCAAAAATCCAGCTTTTAATGTTGTTTGTGTGTCTATGTGGTGTTTTTAATGCGCTTTAAGACACACATGTGTAAGTTCATAAGTCGACAGCATTGCTGAGTATTTTCTGCTTAAAACTGCAGTGAACCAAAGACAGTCTCAAAAACACGGTTTGAAATCGCTGGTGTTTCTGACGTCACAAACGACCTTGTAACCAATCAGATCAACGTGTGATCGTCAACCAGTGGATCTCTGAGCTGAGTGAGTGAGTGGAGGCGGGGCTCATTTGCATATCCATAGAACCGCACATACTAAATGAGGCACGGGTCAAGTCAAGTCACATTTTTTTATATAACGCTTTTTACAGTACAGAGTGTTTCAAAGCAGCTTTACAGAGATAACAGGAAAATAACGCAAAAAAGTTTGTTTCCAGAAGAAAACAGCGTCACAATCCAGTTCAGTAATGTTTCATTTTTGTTTTAAAATAAAAGTGGAGGCGGGGCTCATTTGCATATTCATAGAACCGCGTATACTAAATGAGGGTGTCGAGTTACATTCAAGATACTTTAAAGGAGAACTCCGGCGCAAAATGAACCTTTGGTCTAATTACACATTGTTACCTAGTCAACCGTTATCTGAGATTTGTTTTCATGATTATCGAATGTAAATAGTTTTATCTCTAAAAACAGTTTAGCCTATAAAGCTAGTATAACGCTAGTATATTGGGCATAGTGTAATGACAAATAAAAATCGCTTGTTAATACCACTAACAAGGCTGAAAATAGCCCCACACTAACACGGTAGCATAATGAGGGTCCCTACCTTCAAACCGAAGCATTGAGAACTTTGTCAGTGTCCAGACAGTTTAATAAGAAGATATTTTAAACATACAGTCAACTTCGCGAATACAGGCAGGAGCCATCTTTGAAATACAGCCTTTCCCAGTCGATCTACGAACGCCGATCAAAGTGCGCTGGTGAGATGTGAACGAGCTATAAGTTGTGATAAGGTGAGCGCGAACAGCAGGCTTGGATCGGCGTTCGTAGATCGACTGGTAAAGGCTGTATTTCAAAGATGGCTCCTGCCTGTATTCGCGAAGTTGACTGTATGTTTAAAATATCTTCTTATTAAACTGTCTGGACACTGACAAAGTTCTCAATGCTTCGGTTTGAAGGTAGGGACCCTCATTATGCTACCGTGTTAGTGTGGGGCTATTTTCAGCCTTGTTAGTGGTATTAACAAGCGATTTTTATTTGTCATTACACTATGCCCAATATACTAGCGTTATACTAGCTTTATAGGCTAAACTGTTTTTAGAGATAAAACTATTTACATTCGATAATCATGAAAACAAATCTCAGATAACGGTTGACTAGGTAACAATGTGTAATTAGACCAAAGGTTCATTTTGCGCCGGAGTTCTCCTTTAAGGCATGAAGATATTTTTTTTCAAGGAAAAAATGTTGAAATATGTCATTTTGGTGATCAACGATGAGTTTTAAGGGATACAATTATTGATTACAGTAGAACTTGAAGAATATCTTATACTATGTGATGCGCCACAATTTTCAAATCTTGTAGTGTGTGCAGGTTTGAGATTTGAAAGAAAATGTGTGCTTGATGCAACCAGATTTAACAATCAGTTAAGATTGAAGGTTAAGACAGCACAGATCAAACCATCCTAGTGTTTACAGAAACACTAATCTAGGGTCAACATCCATCTGTCAGACTATATATGGAGACAAACTAGACCATCAGTAAACGGAGATCTTTAGTTCCTCTTTCAGTTCCTCTCACAAAGTTTGATGAAGCAAACAAATGTGCAGAAATCACAATTTCTTCTCAGACGCATTCGTGACACTGTAGTTTAACCAAACGTGAGCATTTGAACATTTTGAATACTGTATGAGCAGCATGAACATTCTGCTAAACTTCTCCATTTGTTTGGAACATATATCCAATATTTTTTATCGTAGGGTAACATAATATCCATCAACTTTCCTGTTAGTTTTCCAGAATATGAGTTAAACATTGACAGTTAGTTATATGTAGTATCAGCAATAAATGGTATCATATGCAAATGCATGTTAGTTGCAGCATGAGCTTCAGTAACAGCACAGCGTTTCAACACGTCGGCGGTTTCCTGAAGCACTGCTAGAACAAACACGCAACCCTGTGTGAAATCATATTGAAATGCTATTTCATAATGTAAGCTTCTATACTAAAGATTAGTGCCTTGATACTTTCCTCAACACTGAATAATGGAGGAGCAGAAGGGAAAGTAGGAGTGTTTGAGAAACCAAACCAAGCACAATCCCCCTTGTATGTACAATAATAATAGCCATACAGTGGTCAGCTATATGCCAAACAATGAACAAGCCATTTGGTTGTGAAGAATCTGAGTGGGTGCAAGATGAAACCAGCCCTTCAATAGCACAAATATTCAACAAGATATGAATGATCATTATTTTTGCAATTCTTATTAGTGGCAGCAAAACTGCAACTCAAACTAATGCAAGCTCACTACGTACATGAATACAAACGCATACACCAATACTCAAAACAGTGTGTAATACTCACCAACAAGTAATGACGGCTCATTAATAATTGGCTTATAATTTTCTAATTTGAAGCAGTCAGTCAGGGAATAACTGGAGGTCTGGAACAAAACAGATTACTCAGCTTCATACGTTCACACCAGTTTAAAAAGCATACGCTAATAACAGGACGTACCAAGTTACAGCACTTTGTATTTTCAAAAGTAGATCCGCAGAAAAACAGATTTCCATCAGCGCCCTGACTGAGCAGAGAGAGCCTGTACGGACACTTCTGAAAAATCAACAGTTCAACAGTGGTTAGTGACCTTTAATGCGACAGAAAATACCAGAAGCTCCTAAAACAACATTGAGAATGTTTACGTTAATGTTCGATTTTGCATAATAAAATGTGACTGGTCATGTAGGTGCAAAAATTGGAATAAGATTATTATTACCTGCCATTTAAACACCTTAACCTGCATTGTCGGCTTTTTTTTTGTTAGTGTGTGTGTGTGTGGGTGAGTGTGTGTGTGTGAGAGACATAAAATCGTCCTTACTGGAAAAGTTTCACAGAAATATATGGACTTCGATTTTAACCCAAGATATTATAGAAATGTTTTCGTCTTGTGCAGCCGAATGAAGAGGAGAAAACAAGTCTTACAACCCGGCAAGAAAATCATGTTTACATTTAAACCAGTAAAACTGGTTTTAAAACAAAAATGGAATAAGCAGATTGGTTAATACCAGAGTCAGTCAAGTATCTCTTGAGTAAAATCTTCTTAACACTTACTAAATTGTCTGAATCTTCGCTTTCATCCTCACAGAGACTCACATTTACCTAAACAAGGATCCAAACAGACATGAAGTCTATTACTGTAAACATATCATGTTACAAGACAAAAAGTTGACACTAGACAAACATAACCTTCAAACTTGCTAATCACTCCAGCCATAAACTCTTAATAAGAACAAAGTATTTGAATGTATTTCAATGTTTCGCATCAGAGCAAGTTGGATAAGGTTTTGCATAATCATTTAAAGTAAAATATCTTCTCTTTTGGCAGACAATAATCAGCTGGTTTTATATGTCTATATAAGGTACCAGTTTGGGTATGAAGTCTTGTGCTGGTTTGATGGAATAAAGGGTCTCGTTTCTTCCCATCCAGATGATGCTACCGGAGGTGCTGACCAGCTTAACCAAACCACTATGGTGGTTTTCAAAAGAAAACCTGGTTATACCTGAAAGAGTGAGAAAAACTGAAGATATAATATCTAAATAGTGTGCATTTAGTTTAATAATGCACAACACCAGCTCTGGGTTGCGTTGCCCAAAAGCATCATTAGCCAACTAATATGGTCGCAAGTTGAGTTGAGTTTGTATCATAGTTGGCTCCGGGAAACACAGCCCTGAGTGGTTTGTGGGTAATTACCATAGAGTTCATGAGAATACATGTGAACATGAAGTGAGGCTTTGACACATGAAAATGTGAATATTTGACTATTAAATATTAGATTTGGATAGGCTATAAAACACCTTTAACATATTTTCATGTAATATCGGACAATAAAATGTTTTTCAAACTATTTAAAGTCCCCCTTTGGTGAAAAATCCCGCTTTTAAAGTTGTTTATATGTCAATGTGGTGTTTTTAATACGCTTTAAGACAAACCATGTGTAAATTCATAAGCCGATAACCTTTGGTGAGTATTTTCTCCTTAAAACGGCAGTGAACCAAAGACAGTCTCAAAAACACAGTTTGAAATCACTGGTTTGTCTTTCGAAAGGGAATTCGCACTGCGTCGATTTGACACTATGGGGAACGCCTCCGCGTTAACCATTGTCTGAAACGCTTATCCAATCCTATTGGCCGGGGACAGCCTATGACATCACCACTAGTGCGACCTGGAAGTATATAAGGGGAGCCTGGAGAACATGTCAACAACGTATCGTCTTCAGGGACTGTTTTGTCTGTACCTGAAACTTCTAAGTACAGACAAAACAGTACATGATTTTCAATCATGATTACCTTTTCATGATTGAAAAGGTAATCATGGCTTTTGAAAAACGCTTCAGGAAGTGTGTGCATCTGTGTCTAAGATATTTGACACCTGATGACACACACAACTTGTGTGTTTATTGTTTGGGCTGAGAGCACGCAGGATCAGTTCCTGAGGGATCTGCTTGTGCCAACTATGAGTTTTTCCCTTGAGAAAACGCTTGAGGTATCTGTACCAGGCGGCTCGCGCTGAGAGCGGAGACTGGAATCGTGGGTTTTTTCAGAGGGAAATCGCTGAGGAGTTGGAGGTAATTGTTAATCTCTCACGCCCCTCTGAGACTCGCGAGAGTGAGCTGCCGGATGAGGATGTGTTGTCAAAAATAAATAAATAAATAAATAACATCCTCTGATCCAGCACCAAGTGCTCTGTTGGCTATAAAAACAACCAGCCCAAGAGAACAGGAGATGGCTGATGAGGGTGAAGAGGATTTACAACACGAACCCTCACAGCAACCCTGCCCCGCGTATGATGAGTTGTGAGTGTTATGTAACGCGCTTCAGCGAGGCTTCATGCAATGCATGGAAGAACCCGTATTCAGTGCGCATTCATCACCATCAACGCACAAACTTCTAGCCGAGAGCCTGGTCAATGCTTATAAGGTTTTAGTATAGCCGTCCAGAATCTATCTGAGGATTGTTCTGTATGATTACTTAGCTCCCTAAGTCTGGTCGGAAGGTCGATGGACACTCACAAGGCCTCCCTGTTAGATCAGCCCTAGAGCTGGAGGTACTCCCCTTATTAGGGTCCCTTTTAAGAGGGCTTTGAAGCACTGTGTAGATCCAGGATTGAGTAGAGTTACTCCCCTCGCTTCCAAGGGTTAGAAAGCGATATGCTGAGTTCTACTCTTTAGGATGCTTGTCTCTATGATCTCGTCTGTGAACGATTACTGCCACTATCTGCAGTCCTGCCTATCAGATGCCTCTACAAGTAAGGCAAGTAATGTTAGAGACTCTTTTTAAAAAAGCACTGCCTGGGCTGACGCTTGTGTCTTTCGAAGTTGTAGACCTTACGGTACTGATCCACTTGTCCGTGCGACACTTCAGTCGCGCCGCACTCCACTTTATTCCTATGGGTGACGTCACGCGACTTTAACACGCCCCCAAAGCATCCCGGGAAGGCGGCACTTCATTTGGAAAAATGCTGCGCGTCAAAAAGCTGGCCGATGCCCAGCTTTATGCAAATGAATCCGTCAAACGCGACGCGTCTATCCAATAGAAGTAGTCTCTCGAGGGTTCTTGGTTCTAGACTGGCCGCTGGGTCAAAACCACGCCCATAGCGGTAAACTTGAGGAACGCGCATCAACTTACAAATGTGGAGAGGGTGTGACACCACGCTTCAGTCGTGTCGCAAAAGTGGATCAGTATCGTCACAGTAGGCTTCCTCGATAGTCCGTAGCGTAAGACTGTGCTCCCCTTGCTTTAAAGGGTCGATAGCACTTCTGCTGAGTACACTACCTGTTGGCGATGTAAACCTTAGAGCTGGAGGTGCTCCCCTTATTAGGGTCCCTTCCAGAGTGCCCAGCCTCCACAGGGCTTTGAAGAACTGTGTAAAACCAGGATTGAGTAGAGTTACTCCCCTTGCTTCCAAGGGTTAGAAAGCGCTATGCTGAGTTCTACTCTCCAGGATGCCCGTCTCTATGATCCGGTCTGTGAGCGATTACTGCCACTATCTGCAGTCCTGCCTATCGGATGCCTACAGAAGTGAGGCAAATAACGTTAGAGACTGTGTTTAGGAAACAGACAGGTTGCTGGCAAGATTAGGTCAGTAAAACAGACAGGTTAGCCTCCCTGGTGGCATGTGGGGTTGACTTTATGTCCCCATCAAAAAGTGACTGGACAGGACTGCTTTCGGACCCTCTGGCCATATTCCCTTAAAGGAACCCCTTCCATGGAAGCTGTTGGTTCCAGGCCTTTGAGCGGCCTTGGTAGGCCTTCGTTGTATCGGGGGGCTCTTTGAGGCTAATGGGCAGTGGCTGTAGGGAATGCTGTGACCCGAAGGGGGAGTGTTTTGGCATTTAAGTGAAACTGCCATTTTTTGACGTTTTTGTCACAGCCATAATTTGGCATGCACTCCCCTCAGCATGGTGGCATTGGTATATCATTCCCCATAGTGCCAAATCGATGCAGTGCGAGCTTCCTTTCGAAAGGGAATGTCTAAGTTACGACTGTGTATGCTTGCTGAACAGTCCCTTCAGACAATAAGTTGTTGACATGTTCTCCAGGCTCCAATTATATATACTTCCGTGTCGCACTACTAGTGATGTCATAGGCTGTTGCCGGCCAAAAGGATTGCCGTGATTGGATAAGCGTTTCAGACACTGGTTCACGTGGAGGCGTTCCCCATAGCGTCACATCGACGCAGTGTCTCTTTCCCTGTTCTCAGGGAACAGAGGTTACAGTCATAACCTACTCAGTTTCTGATGTCACAAACCACAATCAGGTCAACGAATGATCGCCAACGAGTGAATCTCTGAGCTAATGTGAGTGCGTGGAGGCAGGGCACATTTGCATATTCATAAAACCGCTAATACTAAATGAGGCAAGGGTGTAGTCAAAGTCAGAATTGCAAGATATAAACTCGCAATTCTGACTTTAACGCAATTGCATTATTGAATGTATATCTATTTATTGATTCCTTTTAGCCGTTGAACATTTTAGATGTGTATTATTGAATATATATCTATTGATTCCTTAAGTTGTCGAATTGATAGTTTTATGTCACTATTTGTTGTGTTATTGTTGTTGTTTTTTCTTTGTTTTGTTTTTTATTCTATGTTTGTTGTGGTTATGTTTATTGTGGTTCCCATGAGTGTAAAACAAATTCCCCTCAGGGCAATAAAGGTTTCATTCATTCATTCATTGCGAGTTTATATTTTTTATATCAGAATTGTGAGATGTAAACAAGTCGCACTTATCTTTTGAATTGTTTTATTCCGTGACAGAAATAAGCAGGCACATTAATACGGAAGCTTGATCTGTTAAGCCAAATGATATGTTGGCTTTAATTAACTTTTTTATGTCAAGAGGTTCCATAAATTAACTTTTATGTCAACAGGTTCCACATAACTGGGTTACGTTAAACAAACATAATTTGTTCATGTAACTTCAACACACTCAAAAAAATGATATGTTGGCTTTAATTAACTTTTTTATGTCAACAGGTTCTGATATGTTGACTTTAATTAACTTTTTTATGTCAACAGGTTCCACATAACTGGGTTACGTTAAACAAACATAATTTGTTCATGTAACTTCAACATCATGGAATTAAGTCATTTTAAGCGACCCAATTAAACTCTGAGCAGAGTGTTAAATGAACACTGAAGCAGTGTTAAAGTTAATGAGATAATTAAGTGAATAATTGAGTGATGATTGAGCATTATTGGAGACACCTGATGTTAACAAGCAAAATCACTGAAGGAGAAAGCCGGAATTGTAATGCTACGCTCACACTGGACGCGAATAGCGCGTCAAATTCGCGCCTACCGCGTCTAGTTATACGCTTGACCACTTTGGATCCATTCGCGCGTCAAGAGCGAAATTGACGCGCGTAAAAAACAAAACTTTGAAGCGAAATTTACGCGTGTCTGAATCGAAACCCGTTGGCGGCCATATTTTTTTATGTTGATCGAGCATTCATCGAGAGAGTCACCGCTCTGTATTTGCTCTGAATAGCATATATTCTGAATACGAGAGCAGAACGGCGGCGTAGGGGTCATCGTCGCCGTATTTGTGTCCACCAGACCCTTCAAAGGCGAACCCAGTGTGGCGAGTTTCACCATTTGCTCGCTCCAGGAGCTGCGCCTGGATGACGGCCGCTGTCAGCGTTACTTCCGCCTGTCCCGCGCCCAGCTTGATGACCTTTTGTCCCGCATCGGAGCGAGGATCGCCCTCGCCCTCAGGGCCGGCCCTGACCAATTTGCTGCCCTAGGCAAGATTTTACCTGGTGCCCCATGCATTACAGCTCATTTCACCCCATCATTGTGTTGGTGATTATTTAGTCATATATATATATATATATATACACTCACCGGCCACTTTATTAGGTACACCTGTCCAACTGCTCGTTAACACTTAATTTCTAAGCAGCCAATCACATGGCGGCAACTCAGTGCATTTAGGCATGTAGACATGGTCAAGACAATCTCCTGCAGTTCAAACCGAGCATCAGTATGGGGAAGAAAGTTGATTTGAGTGACTTTGAACGTGGCATGATTGTTGGTGCCAGAAGGGCTGGTCTGAGTATTTCAGAAACTGCTAATCTACTGGGATTTTCACGCACAACCATCTCTAGGGTTTACAGAGAATGGTCCGAAAAAGAAAAAACATCCAGTGAGCGGCAGTTCTGTGGGCGGAAATGCCTTGTTGATGCCAGAGGTCAGAGGAGAATGGCCAGACTGGTTCGAGCTGATAGAAGGGCAACAGTGACTGAAATAACCACTCGTTACAACCGAGGTATGCAGCAAAGCATTTGTGAAGCCACAACACGCACAACCTTGAGGCGGATGGGCTACAACAGCAGAAGACTCCACCGGGTACCACTCATCTCCACTACAAATAGGAAAAAGAGGCTACAATTTGCAAGAGCTCACCAAAATTGAACAGTTGAAGACTGGAAAAATGTTGCCTGGTCTGATGAGTCTCGATTTCTGTTGAGACATTCAGATGTTAGAGTCAGAATTTGGCGTAAACAGAATGAGAACATGGAACCATCATGCCTTGTTACCACTGTGCAGGCTGGTGGTGGTGGTGTAATGGTGTGGGGGATGTTTTCCTGGCACACTTTAGGCCCCTTAGTGCCAATTGGGCATCGTTTAAATGCCACGGCCTACCTGAGCATTGTTTCTGACCATGTCCATACCTTTATGGCCACCATGTACCCATCCTCTGATGGCTACTTCCACCATGTCACAAAGCTCTAATCATTTCAAATTGGTTTCTTGAACATGACAATGAGTTCACTGTACTAAAATGGCCTCCACAGTCACCAGATCTCAACCCAATAGAGCATCTTTGGGATGTGGTGGAACGGGAGATTCGCATCATGGATGTGCAGCCGACAAATCTGCGGCAACTGTGTGACGCCATCATGTCAATATGGACCAAACTCCCTGAGGAATGCTTCCAGCACCTTGTTGAATCTATGCCACGAAGAATTGAGGCAGTTCTGAAGGCAAAAGGGGGTCCAACCCGTTACTAGCATGGGGTACCTAATAAAGTGGCCGGTGAGTGTATATATAGCAAGAGCATTACATCTAGCATTCAAGTCAAGTCCCCTTTATTTATATATAGCGCTTTTTAGCCTACAATACAGATTATTTCAAGGCAGCTTTACAGTGATAACAGGAAAATAATGCAACAAAGTTTGCTTCTCCTGTACAGCAGATCTAAAAGAAAATAGTGTCATAATCAAGCTGAAGTATGTTCAGTGATGGTTTATTTTGTTGTAAAAAAAATATTAATTTATCTAATTTATATATAGGCGCTCTGGATAAAACAGTGATGACATCGTCCAAATGTCATTCATGCACAAATTGAGCACTAGCAAAAGTGTTTGTTTGGGAGTTGATGGCAGCAATCTTCCACTAAATTATGGCACGGTTCGTGTTTTCAACATGAATGAAACTGCGAAATGTCTTCTTTAATGTGAATTTTACATAAAACATTATAAACCTGTAGCCTATAAATACCGTTAATAATTTTGGCAAATAAATAAAAAAAATGCCATACATCCCCCTTAAAACTGCACAACTGTATAGTAAAACATTAAATAATAAAAGTGAAAGTAAATGCGTCTAAATAAGACTGACATGATTGTTACAAATCGCATTGTCTGGGAGCTCTGAAGAACTCAGAACTACTGTTAGCATAAAGTTATAAGGTAAAAATAACTGCCATTAAATTATAGTATCTTACTATGCAATTAGATAAACTGTTCATTCATTACATCACTTTACCTCTGTGTTAAGCGCCCTCAAACTAAAGCAATTCTGTCTACATTGGATGCGGCGAGGGGAGACGCTACACAACAAATTACCAAGAGTAAACTGATCGCGCGCGCGCTGTTTCTGGCGCACTTCAAGCACTCGCTTGGCGGGGGAAGATTGATGAGTCGGGGGACTTAGTTAAGTTTGTGTGGAGTTGTTTTGCTCTATTTTGTAGTATTTCGAATTCGAAGTAATGGTTTTAAAATAGTATTAGTAAAAAAAAATAAAAAAATTTAAATCACTCCCCTATTGAGTGGTGGCGCCCTTAGCATTTGCCTATACCGCCTATGCCACGGGCCGGCCCTGCTCGCCCTCATCCACCTAATCTGTCATTTATTTTTGTTTTGATGATAAATGGAGCCAGCCTCCAAAAGTGATTTAATCTGTCCTGTGATTTTTTTCTCTCTCACACACATCACTGTCCAGACACGAATGTTGGTTGTCTTTACATTATAATAATATTTTATATAGGCCTAATCTAGATATGGAATAAATAGCATTCAATACAAAATGAATATGTCTCATAGGCCTATTGAAATCAAGTTTTATGTGATAAAATATTTGCTTTGTTGTGCATTAGAACTACATTAGAACCACCGTCAAATTACAAAATAATTTATTGAAGCATCCAGATACTTCACCACGTGACAGCAGCAAGCAGCTACTGTAGGCTCCTGATTGGTTAACGCGGCGTGAATTGACGCAGAAGTTCAAATTTTTCACCACGTGACAGCAGCAAGCAGCTACTGTAGGCTCCTGATTGGTTAACGCGGCGCGAATTGACGCAGAAGTTCAAATTTTTCAACTCGGGCGGCAGACGCGAATTTGCGTCAAACGCGTGAATGCACCATTCGCGCGTAACGCGCCAGACGCTCAATTTGCGCCATTCGCATTCGCGTCTACCGTGCCGCGCTCTACGCCTCATTCGCGCCGCAGGAATTTTTTACACGCGTAACGCGTCTTTGCATTGACTTAACATTGAAATCACTCGCGCCTGACGCGCTATTCGCGTCCGGTGTGAACGTAGCATAAGTCACCATTGTGGTGACCAGTGTTTGTTTTAGTTGGGCTCTTGACCCTCACATCATTAACTTTAGATTATGTTTCGTTGCTGTACATGAGTTATAACAGCCAGATGGACAAATAGAAAAGGTGATTTGATGGTGTTGGTTGTGTTTTAACATAATCATTATATCACAATCATTTGACCTCAATCACTGAACTCATATAGAACCCAATTTCTGAGTTAAGTTTACCTTATGGATTATAGCAGCACTGTTATTGTAGAGCATACCATTTTAGCCTTTTCAATGAAATCCAAGTAATCAAATCAATAAAATAAAGAAACTTTAAAAATATATATTTTATGCAGGCACACACAGACATCAAGAATCAGCCTGTGAATCTCAACAATAGTGACAATTATAAAGCATGTTGCAGTGCATTCTGGGTGCCACAAATCAAAACTCATTCATGGCTCCCATCATGCATTGCTGCATGAATAAATAATGAGCTTATGTTCAGAGGTGATCTGTTTGTCACCATTGCTGAGATTCATACGCTAATTCTTGATGTCTGTGTGTGCCTGCATACAAGTTATTTTTTATTGATTTGATCATTTGGATTTCATTGAACAGGCTAAAAATGGTATGCTCTACAATGATAGTGCTGCTTAAATCCATAAGGTAAACTTAACTATATGAGTTCGGGTCAAATGATTGTGAAATAATAGCATACGGCATCTAGAGAAGCCGTATGCTACAGACTTCATCTCTCTCCTAGCCTCTTTCGATCTCAGACGGCTCATCACCACCGGTACTCACAAGTCAGGCAACCAACTGGACCTGGTTTACACACGCAACTGCATCACAGACAACATTTTGGTGAAACCTCTTCACGTTTCAGATCATTTCCTCATTACTTTCAATCTACAACTCACTACCCACACTCCACCAACTCCCCTACCAGTTACTTTCAGACGAAACCTCCGCTCACTTTCTCCCTCCCATCTTTCCTCTGCTGTGTCATCCTCTCTTCCCTCACCCTCAAAATTCTCACCTCTGGATGTGAATACCGCAACGGATACTTTATGCTCCACTTTAACTTCTTCTTTAGACACTATCTGCCCTCTCTCCTCCAGGCCAGCACGCGCCACTCCCTCTAACCCGTGGTTATCTGAGGTTCTTCGTGAACACCGGACCAAACTCAGAGCAGCGGAGAGAAAATGGCGCAAATCGAATGATACATCTGACCTGAGTATGTATCAATCTCTGCTCTCTGCTTTTTCTGTTGATGTTCACGCTGCAAAATCTTCATACCTCCACAACAAGATCAACACCGCCCCTAACACACGAACACTTTTCAAGACATTCAACTCTCTCCTCTGTCCACCACCACCCACCTCCTCACTAACTGCTGATGACTTTGCTAACTTCTTCACTAAAAAAACAACAACTATCAGTAGTCAGTTCTCTAACCACTCCCACAGCCAATAACCTTCTCTCCTCCTTCACTCCACTAACCGAGGAAGTAGTATCTAAACTTCTCCTCTCCAGTCATCCTACCACCTGCCCTCTGGACCCCATCCCCTCACACCTTCTACAAGCCATCTCTCCCACACTTTTACCAGCACTAACACACATCATCAACTCATCCCTCCACACTGGCATTTTCCCCACAGCATTTAAGCAGGCTCGGGTAACTCCACTGCTTAAAAAAACAACATTAAACACATCACTCCTAGAGAATTACAGACCTATCTCTCTCCTACCATTCATTGCGAAAACACTTGAACGAGTTGCTTTCAACCAAGTATCATCTTTCCTGTCTCTGAACGACCAGCTGGATGTCAACCAATCTGGCTTCAAGAAAGGGCATTCAACCGAGACCGCATTACTGTCAGTCACAGAAGCCCTGCGGATCGCTAAAGCTGCTTCTAAGTCATCAGTTCTCATCCTCCTGGACTTGTCTGCTGCCTTCGACACTGTGAATCATCAGATCCTTCTGTCCACCCTCTCATCACTGGGCATCACTGGAACTGCCCTCCACTGGTTTGAGTCCTCTCTCACAGGTAGGTCCTTCAGGGTCACATGGAGAGGCGAGGTATCCAAAGCACATCAACTGACCACAGGGGTTCCCCAGGGTTCAGTGCTTGGACCGCTCCTCTTCTCCATTTACACCACATCACTGGGACCCATCATACAGGCACATGGTTTCTCTTACCATTGCTATGCTGATGACACCCAGCTCTACCTCTCATTTCAACCAGATGATCCCACAGTAGCTGCTCGAATCTCAAGCTGTCTGGCGGACATCTCGGCATAGATGAAGGAACATCACCTGCAGCTCAACCTGGCAAAGACTGAGCTTCTCATCCTCCCTGCCAATCTGTCTCCACAGCACGACTTCACTATCCAGCTAGATTCTTCCTCAATCACCCCATCAAAGTCGGTCAGAAATCTTGGTGTAATCTTTGATGATCAGCTGACCTTCACAGACCACATTACAAAGACAGCTCGATCATGCAGGTTTGCACTGCACAACATCAGGAAGATCAGGCCTTTCCTAACTGAGCATGCAACACAACTTCTTGTCCAGGCCCTGGTTATCTCTAGGCTTGATTACTGCAATGCTCTTCTGGCTGGACTTCCATCATGTGCAACTAAACCTCTACAAATGATCCAGAATGCTGCTGCTCGTCTGGTCTTCAACGAGCCCAAAAGGGCCCACGTCACTCCTCTGCTCATCTCCCTGCACTGGCTACCACTCGCTGCTCGCATCAAGCTCAAGGCATTGACACTTGCTTACAGATTGACCACAGGTTCAGCTCCCTCCTACTTTCACTCGCTCCTACGAGTCTACATCCCTACCAGAAGCCTACGATCAGTCAATGAGCGACGGCTCGTGGTACCATCACAAAGAGCCACAAAATCACTCTCCAGAACATTCTCATTCACGGTTCCATGCTGGTGGAATGACAGCATTTAAAAGACAACTGAAAACTCATCTCTTCCGTGAGCACTTAACTTAAAGTGAACTTAAACTTAAAAAAAAAAAAAAAAAAAACATTTAAATCCTCACTTGTCTGGTTAATGCTACTCTGAGCAATGTTTGAACTTTGTATTTTGAGCACTTCTTGGGTTGCTATTGTCTCTTCATGATGACTCGTTTGGTTAGTCCTCAGATGTAAGTCGCTTTGGATAAAAGCATCTGCTAAATGACTAAATGTAAATGTAAATGTAATGATTATGTTAAAACACAGCCAAACACGATCAAATCACCTTTTCAATTTTTTTATCTGGCTGTTATAACTCATGTACAGCAGCCAAACAAAATCTAAAGTCAATGATGTGAGGGTCAAGAGCCCAACTAAAACAAACACTGATTTACCTCAGAAAAGCCATTCAATGACCATAGCATAGTAAGCTGGAAAAATTACTTTAGGGACGAGCATTTTATTTTGCTAAATATAGGCACTAGCTATATTACATATCCATTCTATTTTTACTCTTAAATTGTTAGAAAAATGTTATTATAAAAACCACTTTGTATTAATTGTATAATATCACTTAATATACTATTTTTATATTATAGTAGTATTATAAAATTAATATTATTTAAAAGTAATTTAAATTATATTAAAATAATTCTCACTCCAAGCTTGAAGCTCTGAACTCAAAAGTTGGCAGCCCTGTTATTCTTACTGACTGTAATAGCCTGTATATATATATATATATGTGTGTGTGTGTGTATGTGTGTGTGGGTTTGGTTAGTTTAAAAAAAACGATGATTATGAGAATACAACAAGTTCGCTTCGCTTACCTTCGTTTTTCACTGTCACTCGAGCATCATAATGCAGTTTTGTTGAGCAAACACATGAAATCCATATCAACAGCACACAGAAACCCGTCCAGTCCATCTTAGCAAGCGAGTTTTGACAGACTGAGTGAGTTTTAAAGTGCGTCTGTCAAACTTCCTTAGAGGCGCGGTTTCATGTTATCTCAGCCATATGTGTGTGTGTGTGTGTGTGTGTGTGTGTGTGTGTGCAGTGCACTTGATAGTGGGGTGGAAGGCTGTAGTTCTACATCTGAATGCCAAGATAACTGCAATTAAACACTCAGTTGTATAATAAATACAATACAATGCTGCCTTACACACGTTACTGATGTTCTCATTTAATTCGAAATGTGTGACTGACGAGTAATAAGCGTCCGCCACATGGCAGTTAAACAGTTAACGGTCGACTGGAATACTGAATTAAAATAAATAAGAATTAGAGTAAATTGAATTTAAGTAATCTAAGAGCGCGAAATGACATCATCATAATAGTTTGTCAGAGAAGACGCGTTCTGTACGATGATTTAATGGTTTAAGCGCTATATTAATGAACATCACATGTCAGAAATGACAAGAACTTAAATAAATAAATAAAACGAATAAATAAATAAACTAACCGTGTCTGCTCCTCGCCTAGTGTCCATGTTTTGACTATTTTCTTTCTATCATACACCGAAAAGCTAGTATGTCCAGTCTACGTAGGCTACTACCAACTACCCCTCTGATCCTGAACTGCCCATGCACGCCAAAACAAAAGTCCTCTTTGTAAAAAACACAAATCCTTTGTTTTGCTGTCTGGATTTAAAAATAAAATATTGATACTTGAGCTGTATAAAATGTCCGTCTGTAGTACTAGCAGCAGTAATGGTTTTTAAAATACAAATTATATATTTGGCATGTCTTCAGTTTTTAAACTAAAGTCTTAAGCTAAACACAAACTTAAGAAATGAAAAGTGAAAAATATGAATTGGTTACTAATAAAAACTAAATTCCTGAAGAAACAGACATTATTGCATCTATAACTGTTTATAGTCTTCTATGAAAGGTCTTGGTATTGTTGGATAAAATCTTCTTTTTTTTTACTCAGAAATACATAGCCTACATTATAGAAGTAAACATTGGATTGCAAATGCAGCTTTTTAACGCTGGCTTTGTCTTTTTTATGGCCTGATGAAGAGTTTGGTCGAAACGTTGCTCTATAGTTTTGTGAGTGGATGAATACATTTTTTTTATTCTTTTGACCGAACACCTATGGCAAGCCGTCTTAACATTTAATCCTTAAAACGTACTAGTATCTATTCTCATGCTACTGCAATTGATATTTTAGATAGTATATATTCCATTAGATATACTAGTGATCTGTCTTTAGTGATCATATGGCCTGCAGCCATATAGACTTGTTGCCCACTGAAGCTATCTAGAGAAACGATCGGCCATTTTCTAAAAATAAATTACATTTATATACTCTTTAACCACAAATGCTCGTCTTGCACTTGCTGTGATGTGCCACACATTACATATGAAAGGTCACGCGTGTTCCGGTTAAAAAAATGTAGTGTAGGGCGAAAAACTCCATCTAATTTTTTCCTAAACTTCAAAATCGTCCAACATCGTTGTTTTACCTTTTATTTATTTATTTATTTTATTGTAAATGGCATTTGACATAGACTTTGCATGTTCGCTTTGTAAACACTATAGGTCGGTAATTCTGCGTGACCTTTCAACGTGATGTGTGTCGCATCACAGCTCGTGCAAGACCAGCATTAGTGGTTAAAAAGGATACCGAAACTATTTTACATCTTTTTTTTTTAATGTAGGCCTATGTATGTGAAATTCTTTTGGATTGATGTGGAATATTTATTTAATATGTTAAGTGGAATTAAAGTTCACATAGAGAAAAGGGATGTTTTTTTTATTACGTCAAAAAAGATCTAGACAGAGTCACGTTTTTATG
>JARWKJ010000006.1:1545976-1550976 GCA_029959095.1 Rhinichthys osculus | reverse complement strand
CACAGATATGCACATGATAAGAGTTCTTACTAAATATGCATATACAGTTGTGTACAGGAGACACAGCTGGCATGTGATTTCATATTGGACTGTTATGGATTAGATTAATTGAGTCATATGCATAACCAACATCATGATCTGTGACTGTCTGAGCTCTGGTTCTGATCATGATGATGATGCCTGAACTCAGGATCATTTCCTCTGGGCTTTAATGCGATCAGCAATGATGAGTTGCATTCTGAAGGAAAGGAAATGCAGTGACAAACCCCCAGTTATTATGAGTCTGTTTAGCATAATAGTTTTTAACAGGGAGGAACAACTTCTTGCACTTTAAAAAAAAAATGCCTTTCTTACTTATTTTTGTCTTGTTTCCAGTCCAAATATAAATCAATAAATCAAGAAGCTTTTAAAATGATAGAATTTCTTATCTTGTTTTCTGATAATAATAGAAAATCACAATTAAGTGAGTTTTTGCTTAAAACAAGCTAAATTATCTGCCAATGGGGTAAGAAAAATAATCTTGTTTTCCGTTCAAATTAAGATTATTTTTCTGACCCCATTGGCAGATAATTGAGCTGTTTTTAAGCAAAAACTCACTTAATAAAAAAAAAAAAATCAGAAAACAAGAAATAATTTCTCATGTCATTTTACTTCTCTAGTAAATGCATCTTGATTTAAGAATGTTTAGATATTTGGACTGGAAACAAGACAAAAATACTAAGTAAGAAAAGCATGTTATGCAGTGTGTTCCTTCAGCAGTTCCTTGGCACGACCAAAGTCTTAAATCATGTTGTGAGTCATTTGAATTATTGTAAAATCATGCTGCAGTATATATATAATCACGTTTTTCCATCACACCACCCAGCCCTCACTGTAAAAATGATTATTGGAGTGTGTTTTGCAAGAAAAAGGGTGAATTAAATTTGGACTCTACAGATAACTGGGGAAAATGCCCCAATAATCAGTCTTTCTACATTTATTACTTGCTATTTCTTTTCAACTGAGGCTTTCAGCTTTACATTGATTATGTGTGTGTGTTTATTTCACTAGTGCATCTCCAGATCTTATTGGCTGTTGGTTTAGCCGTTCTCTGTTTCTGCTTGGTGATTGGCTGCACAATCTGCTGCCGGCATCGGAAATCCAATCCCAAGAATGACAAGGAGGCGGAGCTATCCTCACCTCCTCTACCTGCGGATCATGTGACCCTGACTCTTAGCCCCGCCCCTTCCATCAACACTCATCCAATCAAACAGCAGTACGAGGAGCTTGACGGCGATGTCCTTGACTATCCCTCGTCTAACAGCAGCTCGACGCCTTCAGAAGGCCTTTCCTTCTCATCTCTTCCTCACGCTTCGAAGTCTCGTTTCAGTCTACGTCGACTCAGTTCCCCCGTCGTTTCATCAAAATATGCCGTTCGTGTTCGCTCCTCGCTTCCAAACATTACTAAACTCAGTCTGGCGGTGAAGTCGCAAAAACGCAATAATGACGTCTTGCATTCGGAAACCGACAGGCTTAATGGGAATAACAATCAACATTACGGCTCCAGCTTCCACAAACACACACCATCCCTTCACTTCACTTTACTTTTCTCACCGGCAGAAGGAAAACTCACAGTCAAGGTTCTGGGTCTCTATCGGGGTTCGAGGAAACTGAGTGGAACCTCGATCCGGGCCTGTTTGCCTCCGATCTTCCCGACGCCGACACGCAGACTCGGCCTCGGTCTCGGTCCAGAAGTGATCCAGTTTCAGGTGAGATCGGTAGAGGAGCTCCAGGCCTGCACTCTCAGACTGACGGCTTCCAGCAGGGATTTCTCTGGTTTGAGGGAGACGGCTGTGGGAGAACTGGAACTGGCCTGTGCGGAGATTCACTGGGAACCCGATTCCACCGTCACCTTCAACTGTCAACTCAACCCTGCGAGACGGAGGCCGAAGAAGGTATTAGAGGAGCTGTGTGATGGAGAGATGAACATTCAGTGTGATAAAGACACAAACAAAGGGCCCTATCATAAACCAAGTGCAATGCAGCGTCAGGCCCAACGCAAGTGTTTTGCTAGTTTCAGCCCGACGCAGTTTTCTTTTTCACGTCCTGTCACGTTTAAATATCAAATGCATTTGCGCCCATCTGTGTGCCCATGGGCTGCTGGTCTGAGAACGAGTGTGTGTTCATTGTTGACCAACTGAAGCCTGGTCTAAAGTCAACGGCGCAGTTATTTAAAGAGCGCGTTAGTAATGTGCGCCTATAGGCGGGTCCACAACACGCAACACTTTGTCCCATAGATGGTCTGTTTGTGCTTTAACCTCACACAGACACACACTTTAAACTCGCCCACGAGCAGATCCGTTTCCTCGCTAGAGATGCGTTCAGTCTTTCCGCTGGCAAATTCCTCCATGTGAATAGCGAATCCGCCACGGCGCGAGCGCAACTGGATTTTAAAGGGAATGGGAGATGAGACTCTGATTGGTTTATTGCATGTTACGCCCAAAACACACCCATCACTCATTAAGAGAATAGAGACAAAACACACCCATTACTCATTAAGAGAATAGAGACAACACACACCCATCACTCATTAAGAGAATAGAGACAAAACACACCCATTACTCATTAAGAGAATAGAGACAAAACACACCCATTACTCATTAAGAGAATAGAGACAACACACACCCATCACTCATTAAGAGAATAGAGACAAAACACACCCATTACTCATTAAGAGAATAGAGACAAAACACACCCATTACTCATTAAGAGAATAGAGACAAAACACACCCATTACTTATTAAGAGAATAGAGACAAAACACACCCATTACTCATTAAGAGAATAGAGACAAAACACACCCATTACTCATTAAGAGAATAGAGACAAAACACACCCATTACTCATTAAGAGAATAGAGACAAAACACACCCATTACTCATTAAGAGAATAGAGACAAAACACACCCATCACTCATTAAGAGAATAGAGACAAAACACACCCATTACTCATTAAGAGAATAGAGACAAAACACACCCATTACTCATTAAGAGAATAGAGACAAAACACACCCATCACTCATTAAGAGAATAGAGACAAAACACACACATTACTCATTAAGAGAATAGAGACAAAACACACCCATTACTCATTAAGAGAAAAACACACCCATCACTCATTAAGAGAATAGAGACAAAACACACCCATTACTCATTAAGAGAATAGAGACAAAACACACCCATTACTCATTAAGAGAATAGAGACAAAACACACACATTACTCATTAAGAGAATAGAGACAAAACACACACATTACTCATTAAGAGAATAGAGACAAAACACACCCATTACTCATTAAGAGAATAGAGACAAAACACACCCATTACTCATTAAGAGAATAGAGACAAAACACACCCATTACTCATTAAGAGAATAGAGACAAAACACACCCATTACTCATTAAGAGAATAGAGACAAAACACACACATTACTCATTAAGAGAATAGAGACAAAACACACACATTACTCATTAAGAGAATAGAGACAAAACACACCCATTACTCATTAAGAGAATAGAGACAAAACACACACATTACTCATTAAGAGAATAGAGACAAAACACACCCATCACTCATTAAGAGAATAGAGACAAAACACACACATTACTCATTAAGAGAATAGAGACAAAACACACCCATTACTCATTAAGAGAATAGAGACAAAACACACCCATTACTCATTAAGAGAATAGAGACAAAACACACCCATTACTCATTAAGAGAATAGAGACAAAACACACACATTACTCATTAAGAGAATAGAGACAAAACACACCCATTACTCATTAAGAGAATAGAGACAAAACACACCCATCACTCATTAAGAGAATAGAGACAAAACACACCCATTACTCATTAAGAGAATAGAGACAAAACACACCCATTACTCATTAAGAGAATAGAGACAAAACACACCCATTACTCATTAAGAGAATAGAGACAAAACACACACATTACTCATTAAGAGAATAGAGACAAAACACACCCATCACTCATTAAGAGAATAGAGACAAAACACACACATTACTCATTAAGAGAATAGAGACAAAACACACCCATTACTCATTAAGAGAATAGAGACAAAACACACCCATTACTCATTAAGAGAATAGAGACAAAACACACCCATCACTCATTAAGAGAATAGAGACAAAACACACCCATTACTTATTAAGAGAATAGATACAAAACACACCCATTACTCATTAAGAGAATAGAGACAACACACACCCATCACTCATTAAGAGAATAGAGACAAAACACACCCATTACTCATTAAGAGAATAGAGACAAAACACACCCATTACTTATTAAGAGAATAGATACAAAACACACCCATCACTCATTAAGAGAATAGAGACAAGCCTTTAGACCAGCGCCGGGAGCACCGACCATTTTTCCCGTCATTAAACTAGCAAAAGTGGATTCAGACACGCTTGTGCGCTTTAATAGCTTTGGACCATGAGCTTAGATCCTTAAAATAGGGCCTATACAGTGTGATAGAGTGACAAACATACAGTAGATAGATAGATAGATAGATAGATAGATAGATAGATAGATAGATAGATAGATAGATAGATAGATAGATAGATAGATAGATAGATAGATAGATGGATGGATGGATGGATGGATGGATGGATGGATGGATGGATGGATGGATGGATGGATGGATGGATGGATAGATAGATAGATAGATAGATAGATAGATAGATAGATAGATAGATAGTTAGAAAGATAGATGGATGAAACGATGAACAAATGTATGGATGAACGTACAGACGGATGGATTGATAAACAAACAGATAGATAGATAGATAGATAGATAGATAGATAGATAGATAGATAGATAGATAGATAGATAGATAGATAGATAGATAGATAGATAGATAGATAGATAGATAGATAGATAGATAGATAGATAGATAGATAGATAGATAGATAGACAGATATCTCTATATCATCAG
>JARWKJ010000006.1:1535976-1538476 GCA_029959095.1 Rhinichthys osculus | reverse complement strand
AGTTCATTTATTTCAGTAATTCAACTTAAAAGGTGAAACTAATATATTATATAGACTCATTACATGCAAAGTGAGATATTTCAAGCCTTTATTTGATGATAAATTTAGATGATTATGGCTTACAGCTTATGAAAACCCCAAAGTCAAAATTAGAATATTGTGAAAAGGTTTTCATATCTGTAAGCCATAATCATCAACATTATAACAAATAAAGGCTTGAAATATCTCACTTTGCATGTAATGAGTCTATATAATATATTAGTTTCACCTTTTAAGTTGAATTACTGAAATAAACAAACTTTAGCACGATATTCTAATTTTTCGAATTTCACCTAAAAAAATGAACAAAATCTAATAAAAATTACAAAAACAGACAACAAATTAATAAAAACTTACACTAAATTTAAAATGAACATAAAATATAAAAGCTATAATAGTGATACTAAAATAACACTGGCGAATTTATTTCTTTAAAATGAGATAAAACAACATAATTCATAAACGAGTGTACCAGATGTGGGCCGGATCTGAAACTGCTGCTGTCTGGGGTCCCGATGCCGTAAACTAACACTAAAATGTATTCGATAATTGAAAAAACAAATAAAATAATATTAGTTGGAAAAACATACTTTAGTTAGAAAATTAGAAATGTTGTCATGGCAACAAACTAAATTAAGTACTAAAATGACTAATACTAAAACTGATCTTAATGGACTATCATGATTTAGTGTTTTTAGTGCTGCTTGTAGTGTTTGTTTCACTAGTTTATCTTGTAACGGAATGACACGTCAAATGAAGGATGGCGGGTTGAAAGATTCCAGTTAAACTAAAGCAAACGATTCATTGATTTATTGTTTGTTTCACCTGTTGATCACTTCATGCTGTAGTTGCGATAAACTCTGTGTTGAAATGTGAGATCGCAAATCACATCTCGGAAACTAAGATGCAATCAAATATTCATGATTTGTTTTGGCCAAATTAAAAATCTGATGAAAAATGCAATGCATATCAGTTAAAGTGATAGCAGAATAATGTATTTTGAGATCCAGCTATTTATAAACCTCCAAATGCTCATGGAAGAGTAAATGGAAGCCACAGACTGTATTTTAATGCAATTGCACGCATGCAGAATGGCCTTAATGTGTCTGTCGCTCTCTGAATATTTGTCTTTCTGCATTGGATCAAGATTTCAAAGTGCAGACGGAGTGTATTCAGTGAAATCGAGAATGAACACACTGTAATGCAAACATGTGTTGAGCTAATGCCGGTTTAAAATAAATGAGTTCCGATATGAAAGAATGATAAAACATTATGTTGGAGTTTAAGCAATTGTAATGGAAAGAACAATATAGTTTTAAAGGTGCACCATGTAACTTCATTTATCTTCAACTTTAAAGTAGTCTTTAAAGATTCTGGTGTTTTCGTGGTATATCACGTATTTTTCCACGTATCAGTTTATAGTGGTTTATTAAACTGTCAGAAGGGCATAGAATATAAAAACATTTTAATATCAAATACAAATTAGCTTTGAAAAATAGAGGTAATTAAATCAATTTATAACTTACAATTTAGTTAATGTAATCAAATGGAAATTCAATGATTCCTTTTATTTATTTGGCAAGTTTACAGTTTAAATTAAAACATAAATACTTGTGTGATACTCCTTAAAAATAATGTTTTAATTATTTTACATTATATTATTACTACTACTACTACTTGAAATAGAGTACTGAGCGATGGTAATATTTCTGTCATAATTTCTTCAACTTAAACGGAACTTTTATTTTGATGGGTTGTCGTGAAGACTTGTGTATGATGTGATGAAATGGTGGTTTTCAACTTAAACATAAAACTTTTATGAGTTTTGGCCGTTCATTTACACGACAGCAGCGATTTGGGGGCCTTAAAACGCAAACTTACTGTTTACGGTTTACTGTTCTCTTTTTTTTTTTTTTTTGATTTGACAGTTATTTATTTATTTATTTATTTATTTATTTATTTATTTATTTATTTATTTTTTATTGACAAAAACCAGCAACATACAAAACTCTTATAGGGGAAAGAGAATATACATGCGTATATACAAATGTTGTCAATATACAAAAAGTATTAACCAAGCAGAAAACAACCAAAAACAAACCAAAGAGGCGGAGCTACATCAAAATACACAAGTCAAAGCCAACAAGGCTAAAGAAAAGAAAATTCACATTTGGAGCAGCACACACACACACACACACACAAGGGGCTCTATCTTGCACCCGCGCAAATGACTTTGTACACTGACGCATGTATCATTCCTATTTTGCACCCGCGCAAAGCGGGCTTTTCCCTCCACAGACGCACGTCGGTAAACTAGGAAATGAACTTGCGCTCCCCGGGGCGGGTCGGCGCAAAAAGGAGGCGTGTTTCGGCGCAAACATTCCCTAGTGCTATTGTGCAGTTCCAGAAAACAATTGCGCCACTGACCAGAACAAACCTAGTCTAAAGTCAGTGGCGCGTC
>JARWKJ010000006.1:1528476-1530976 GCA_029959095.1 Rhinichthys osculus | reverse complement strand
TTTGGTACTACGCCTAAACACAATCTCATGGGAACTTCAATTTTTGTGATATCAACTTCAAATTTTGAACATAACTTGGTTAGATTTATGGCTTTGATTTTATAGTAATTTTAGACTAAAAAATATTTTGTAAAATATATATTATATAAAATAAAAAATTTATAATACAGTATATTTGATTTACTGTAAATTTAAACTTCCATAACTTTTTTATACTTTAATTTTTTGAAGTGTTCTCACTTCAGCAATAATCTGCTGAGTGTTTTCTTTAAAACAAGACCAAACTTGGGTATATATTCCAAAGCATTCTTGAATTACAACCATTTAAGTTTGAATAGTGCATTTTAACCCCCATTCTCAAAAGGGGGGGTGACAGCTAACATATGTACACTATATGGTTCAAAAGTTTGGTGAGATTTTTTGATGGTTTTGAAAGAGTCTCTTCTGCTCACCAAGACTGCATTTATTTGATAAAAAAATACAGTAAAAACTGTGAAATATTATTACAATGTAAAACATCTGTTTTCTATGTGAATATATAGTAGGCTAAACGGTCATTTATTCCTGTGATCAAAGCTGAATTTATTTAATTAAAAATACAATAAATAGCTGATTCAAATTCTGATAATATGTTGTGATATTTACTGTATTTTTAAAACCCTCTGGGGTCGGCGGTCTCGCCGGCGATACCAGCTCACTTTTTTCCTTATCAGTGCAAAAGAGACTCAAATTACACTGTTAATTTTGATCTTATATTTTAGTGTTGTACATCATTCGATCCTATTAAGTTTTTTTTTTTTTTTTTTTTAACCTCATAATAAAAACAAAGTGTTGTGCTTTTCGCCAAATAAAGAAAAATAAACATAATGCGCGTTCTGCGTTCTCTCTGTCAGTGAAGTCCATTCTGAAACGCGTCCGAAAAGAATATCTTCTTTTAAATTAAGTAATTTATTTAAAAAACAAATTTTCTCATTTTATGTAATCTGTACGAAAAGAGAGAGATGATAGTCGTTCTCGTCTCAGGTCATTAAAGTTAATTTGACCACGCCCACGGAGCGCGCGCTCTATTCAAACACAAATGCTCTGAGGCGATCCACTATGGAAGCAGAATAGTCTCAATTATAATTCACGCAAGAAACATGATTCACACGTGCGTAGACAATTTCACATGCGTGAAACCTAATTCACGTACACACACAAAAATTCCACGTGCGTGAAAAAAAATTATATTCACAAAAAACAATTCACATGCGCAAAATAAAATTACATATTCATAAAAACATTTCACAAATGCAAAACACAATTCGTAGATATACAACTGTGCACAAAAACCTTTGAATGTTTAAAATGTACGAGAATGTCCTTGAATTTGAATGTGCAAATCGTCATTCACGTACGCATCGCCTTGGATGTGTGTGTGTGTATTTTTTAGACTTTCCTGGCAGCGCTTACTCTAAAACAGAGCAGTCGTACTCTTTAGCCAATCAGATTTAAGCTTATCAATCGACCAATCAGTATCACGTGAGGGCGGGCCTATCTGCATGTCACGTCATCAGCTTTCAACTAGTTCATGGCTGAGCAGAGGTAAGTGCAGTTACTCGTTTATTTTTGTGTTAACTGAAGTTAAAGATGCTTGAGATCAGTTGAAGCAATATTTTATGAACTATTAACTGATGTAAGCAAGTGTTGTTGTAATCAGATGTCCCATATCGTGTCAAAAATGAAGAAGAATGATGCTTGTTTTGTTGTATTTTATCTGTAAAATCTGTCTGGCAGTCTGGCATCTAACAACCAGCCCAAGTTAGCTCACAGTATGTGGATTAGTCTGGCATCCAATAACCATCTCAAGCCAGTTCACAGTCTGTGGACTAGTCTGGCATTCAACAACCAGTCCAAATCAGCTCACAGCTTGCGGACCAGTCTGGCACCTAAACAACCAGCCCAAGTCAGCTCGCCATCTGTGGACCAGTCTGGCATTCAACAACCAGCTTAAGCCAGCTCACAGTATGTGGATTAGTCTGGCATCCAACAACCAGCCTAAGCCAGCTCACAATCTGTGGACCAGTATGGCATTCAACAACCAGCCCAAGTCTGTTCGCAATTTGTGGACTGGTATGGCATTCAACAACCAGCTCAAGGCAGCTTACGGTCTGTGGACCAATCTGGCATTTAACAACCATCATATACCCGCTTACAATCGGCAGACCAGTCTAGTATCCAATAACCAGCCCAAGTCAGCTCATAATCTGCGGTCCAGTCCGGCATCCAAAAACTAGCCCAAGCCAGCTTACAAACTGTGGACCAGTCTGGCATTCAACAACCAGCTTAAGCCAGCTCACAGTTTGTGGACTAGATCTCAGTGGTCTGCGTGTAGCACAAACTGGCTACTAGTCTGTGGACCATCCTAGTGGCCTGCGGTCAGCATAAACCAGCTCTCAGTCTGTGTCCCAGCCCAGCAGTTTGCAATCAGCACATTCCCGTTACCAGTCTGTAGACCAGG
>JARWKJ010000006.1:1510976-1520976 GCA_029959095.1 Rhinichthys osculus | reverse complement strand
TGCGCCTGTTTGTCTGTATGCGTGTGTGTGTATACGCGGGTGTGTGTGTGTGTGAGAGAGAGAGAGAGAGAGAGAGAGAGTGTGTGTGTGTGTGTGTGTGTGAGAGAGTGAGACTTTTTACTTGAGCACGGCGACTTCGAATACGGTGCGGTTTAGCAGGAACACACCAAAGCCTCCTCGTCTCTCTGTGGTGTTTAATAACGCAGCTTTACGAAGCGTTCTGGGAGAGAGTTCTGGTGTGTGTGTGTGTGTGGGGTGGGGGGTTCTGGTTCTGCTTTGGGTTTGGGCGGTTCTTGTCAAAAACACTCATTAGTCATGAGCAAGCATGTGTTCAGACTGAGCATCAGGACACGGTTATGATCACATAACTCACTGAGGAATAACCAAAACAATAACCAAACAAACATTTTTACAATGAGAAACTAAAGTGAACTGAACCCTCAGACACTGAAACATGACGACATTTATAACGTGCATTTATAACGACTGAAGATATTGTTAACTGAAAAATGTATGAAAATGAAGTGAGTTTGTGCTTAACACAAGAACTAATATCTGCCAATGGAGTCAGAAAATAATTTTGTTTTACATTTGAATTAAGTTGATTTTCTGATTCCAGTGACAGTGTGGGGTGGGGGATTCTGGTTCTGGTTTGGGTTTGGGCGGTTCTTGTCAAAAACACTCATTAGTCATGAGCATCGTGCATCGTTATAAATGCACGTTATAAATGTCGTCATGTTTCAGTGTCTGAGGGTTCAGTTCACTTTAGTTTCTCATTGTAAAAATGTTTGTTTGGTTATTGTTTTGGTTATTCCTCAGTGAGTTATGTGATCATAACCGTGTCCTGAGGCTCTGAGGAATAACCAAAACAATAACCAAACAAAAAAATTTACAATGAGAAACTAAAGTGAACTGAACCCTCAGACACTGAAACATGACAACATTTATAACGTGCATCTCTATATATTTCATATTTCTTTGCTGTTTCCAAAAGGGTAAATCTTTTATACAGTGGCGTAACGAGCCAACACCGGGCCCTTATGCAGGATTATCAAGGCGGGCCCCCTACTACAACACGTGATGACGCAATGTCCACGATCGAGTAGGCTTTTGCATGCAATACGCAAGGAACTGTTTACACCTGGCCACTTCATGCTTTTTCTGTGATCGTATAGCTATCCGATCGTGAAAAGACCAGGTGTAAATTCCCTAAACTAATCATATTGTTGATATTTAATCAATTTGCTTGGAAATTAATCTTGAAAACGCTCCAAGATGAATGTGAGTTTGATCCATTTAAAGGAACGATTTCCATCTCAAACAGGAATTATGATAATAAATAATAAAGCTGATTTACTCACCAACACTGAGCGCAAGAAAATATTTGTCATTTAACTGATTTTAATCAAGTAAAACAATTTCATATTGCAGTATAATTAGCAATATTGGTCAGGTTCAACTTCAAATGTAATTTTTCATAGAAGAAATATTTATTTTTGATATATTATTTTTGTGATGCTGATGTGTGTTGTTCGGGATTATTATCAGAATATAGATTACACATTTCACACATGAAAAAAAAATCAGTCAAATGTAGTTTTATACCGTTATATTTATAGACAATCCACAGGATTTGATATGGACTTTACACTTTTAATGTGCTGTGATTGTGAGAGTAACCTTAACATGTAGGTTAATATTAATAAAAAACGCAAGCATCTTTATATATATAAAAATGTTAATGTTTCAATTAAAGTTAGGCACTGAATTATTGATGAGTTGCACAGTGTTAGGTGTGTGTAAGAGGCGGGGCTTCATCTGTCGTTTGTGTTCTGTGCTGAAGTGTGTATCAGTGCGCGCTCACAGCTGAGAGATAACACACTGAATTTATCTTTTCTTTCTTTCTTTGATTAAGTTCTTTAGTTTCGTGGGACGCGTGAATCGTCGTGACAGTGAATCCGGGAAGGAAATGACGCGACTTTCGCGCGCAACATTTGGCGTCGTGTGCGTGTTTCTGTGGACGCGCGGCGTGGACGCGTCTGACGCTTCGCAGTGAGTGTTTGTGCATCTGTGTCTCATCTGATCCCAGATCATCTCAACGTTTACACTTTACATTCGCATTAATGAGCAATATATTTCTTACAGCATTTATTAATGTTAGTTAATAAAAATGTTGAATGGATGAATAGACGTTAAGTTTTCACAAATACAACTTTTGATTTTAATAAGTAAATGTTGAGATTAATTATTGCTGTAGAAGTGTTGTTCATTGTTAGTGTGATTGTAAAGTGTTACTGATCCAAGTTGATTTAAAGAGAAATGATTTGATTCTCCAGTTCAAGTATCATTTCATTATTATGAGTGACATTAATACTCCCAAAAATGCTTTGATGGCAGTGAAAGTCTTTCCATCAGTAAAGCGGCTCTTGTGATTCTCTATTCTCTTTAATGCTTTTGTCTGTGTTAACATGAGAATACAAGACAATCATTATACAATGGTAAGTTGCAAAAATAAAATAAAATACAAACATCATATGATTTGTGTGTGTGTGTGTGTGTGTGTTTCTTTGGGGAATCTCCCCGTCTCTTGCAGACAGGATTGTCCAGAGAATAAGATGCTGATGGTGGAGTATCCGTGTTTGAGAGCTGGAGGTCAGAGAAGCATCTGTCTCAGGTACACGTCACTGTCACACGCTTCACACAGCATCATACACACTTCATACATCATCATACACGCTTCACACAGCATCATACACACTTCATACATCATCATACACGCTTCACAGCATCATACACACTTCATACATCATCATACATGCGCTTCATACATCAGACTGAGTGAGAGTCAGGCTCGTGTGTGTGTGTGTGTTCCTGGCAGGAGATCCGAAGGTAAATCCTCCTCTTGTGATCACAGCTGCCGTGTTGCAGTGCTTTATGGGAAACTGCTGGTGTTCTAGAGGTGCGAGTGAAGAACAACCAGAGACAAACTCTCACACGCTCATTTACTGCTTCTGTCTGTCTGTGCTGAAGTACACACACACACACACACACCCACACACACCCACACACCATCACACCCACACACACACACCCACACACACACACACACACACACACACACACACACACACACACACACACACACACACACACCCACACACACACACACACACACCCACACACCCACACACACCCACACACACACACACACACACACACACACACACACACACACACACACACACACACACACACACACACACACACCCACACACACACACACACACCCACACACCCACACACACCCACACACCCACACCCACACACACACACACACACACACACACACACACACCCACACACACCCACACACACACACACACACACCCACACACACCCACACACACACACACACACACACACACACACACACACACACACACAGTCTGTAGTAGAAGTCTGATGGAGACGCTCTCAGTTCTAATGATGAGCTGCATGCTGATGATATGATAAATATTGATACTGAATTTATTTCCTTATACAGTGATCAATTTAAAAAAGTGAGATCTGATTGAGCCGTGTGTGTTATTCTGTGCAAATGGAGACCAGATGAGTGTGTGTGAGAGAGAGAGAGTGTGTGTGTGTGTGTGTGTGTGCGCATGCGTGTGTGTGTGTGTGTGTGTTTGTGTTGAAGTTTATTTGAGGACAAAATTGTCAGCAGAAGTGAGCTAAATCTGAAACACACGACATCCTCAAAAGTAAAATTATTTTATATATAAATGTTAAGTGAATGATATTTAGTTTTTTCTTTTTAGGGTTTTGGTTATGTTATTCTGTAGTCATTATAATCAGCGATTTAAACAACAATAGAAGTCTATGATGTCTATGAGAGATGTGTGTTGAGAGAGGTCAGATTCCAAAAGGAGCAGCAGAGGTCAGGAGGTCAAGGGTCACAGGAACAGATCTGACATGTTCTCGACACAGACATCCACACAAACAGCTCGTCATGTGCTTTGTCGTTTGTTTTGGTCTGAAGCGGTAAATGATTCTGATGAGGATGTTGTGATTCTTGCGCTGTATGTGAACGCAACATCAACTGTAGGAATAAAGCCGTGTACAGAGAGATGAAGTGTGGAGAAAACTGAAATGATGACAGGAGAGAGAGAGTACATGATGGATAGAGTGATGAAAAGAGGAAAGACGGTCTCTTGGGTCTGACTTGGTGGACGAGTGTTGAGAAAATAAACACACACACACACACAATCAGATGTGTCAGAGTGCCTTCTTTTGAAGCGTATTTTAATGGACTGTGATGGTTTTCAGTCCATCACATGTTTTTATCAAAGAAAAACTTTAGTACATTTAGTATAAATGCATTTATGTATGCAAGAATGCAAGTATGTATGTATGTATGTATGCAAGAATGCAACTATGTACTAAGAATGCAAGTATGTATGCAAGTGTGAATACAAGTGTGAATGCAAGTATGTAGGCAAGGCAAGTTTATTTATATAGCACATTTCATACACAATGGTAATTCAAAGTGCTTTACATAGAAGAAATTTAAATAATCAAAAGAAATAAGAATAATTAAAACAGTTTAGAATAAAAAATAAAATAAAGTACAGTAAAAACAGTCGGACGAGCAGTGGCACAGTGCTCATTCAGTAAATGCACAGCTAAACAGATGTGTTTTGAGTCTGGATTTGAATGTGACTGTAGGAGCACATCTGAACTCCTCTGGAAGCTGGTTCCAGCATAATAGCTAAAAGCAGACTATCCATGCTTAGAGTGAACCCTTGGTTTTTCTAGCTGATGTCATTTAGTCATTTAGTCATTTAGTCATTTAGCAGACGCTTTTATCCAAAGCGACTTACAACTGAGGACAAAACCAAGCGAGTCATCGTGAAGAGGCAAAAGCAACGCAAGAAGTGCTCAAAATACAAAGTTCAGACATAGCTCGGAGTAGCATAAGCCAGCCAAGCGAGGATTTAGAGGAAAGGATTTTTTTTTTTTTTTTTTTTTTTTTTTTTTTTTTTTAAGTTAAGTGCTCCCGGAAGAGATGAGTTTTCAGTTGTCTTTTGAATGTTGTCAGGGATTCTGCATTCCGGATGAGGGTGGGGAGATCATTCCACCAGCATGGAACCGTGAATGAGAATGTTCTGGAGAGTGATTTTGTGCCCCGCTGTGATGGTACCACGAGCCGTCGCTCATTGACCGATCGTAGGCTTCTGGTAGGGATGTAGACTTGTAGTAGTGAGTGGAAGTAGGAGGGAGCTGAACCTGTGGTCAATCTGTAAGCAAGCGTCAAAGCCTTGAACTTGATGCGAGCAGCGAGTGGTAGCCAGTGCAGAGAGATGAGCAGAGGAGTGACGTGGGCCCTTTTGGGCTCGTTGAAGACCAGACGAGCTGCAGCATTCTGGATCATTTGTAGAGGTTTAGTTGCACATGATGGAAGTCCAGCCAGAAGAGCATTGCAGTAATCAAGCCTAGAAATGACCAGGGCCTGGACGAGAAGTTGTGTTGCATGCTCAGTTAGGAAAGGCCTGATCTTCCTGATGTTGTGCATAGCAAACAACATCAGGATCCTAATGATCCTAATGATCTGAGTGATCTGTTGGGTTTATATTCAGTGAGCATATCTGCAATATATTGAGGTCCTAGCCCATTGAATGATTTATATACCAGTAATAATACTTTAAAATCAATCCTAAATGTAACTGGGAGCCAGTGTAAAGACCTGAGGACTGGTGTGATGTGTTCATGTGTTCTGGTTCTGCTCAGCGTTCTGTATGAGCTGCAACTGTCTTATGGTCTTTTTAGGAAGGCCAGTGAGGAGTCCATTACAATAATCCACCCTGCTGGTGATAAAAGCATGCACAAGTTTCTCTAAGTCTTGACTGGAAACAAAGCATCTAATTCTTGCAATATTTTTCAGATGATAGTATGCTGATCTAGTTATTGCTTTGACATGACTACTGAAACTAAGATCTGACTCTAGAGACACACCAAGATTCCTGACTTGATTTTTAGTTAACGCAGTCGTCTTAGCGGCTCCTAATGTAATATGAAAATGATAATTTTGCTGGAAGTGAATCAATCAAAACTAACTTTAGCTGGAAATAACATTATTCAAAAATCGTTATAAAGCCAAAACAATCTCTGTTACCGTAAATTGGATGTTTATCTCTGTAAAGCTGCTTTGAAACAATCTACATTGTTAAAAGCGCTATATAAATGAAGATGACTTGACTTGACTTGACTAGTTGTTAAACCCTTAGCGTCAAGGTATGCGTTCACCTTGAAAACTTCATCTTTGTTTCCAAACGCAATGACTTCAGTTTTGTCTTTGTTTAACTGGAGAAAGTTTTGGCACATCCAACTGTTTACTTCATCAATGCATTGGCACAGGGAGTCAATGGGGCTGTAGTCGTTAGGCGATAGGGCTAAGTAGAGCTGTGTGTCGTCTGCAGAGCTGTGGTAAGAGATACGGTTCTTTCTCATTATTTGGCTCATTGGGAGCATATACATGTTGAACAGGAGTGGCGCAAGAATTGAGCCTTGAGGGACTCCGCAAGTCATGGATGTCCACTCAGACTTATGGTCTCCTATACTCACATAATAACCTCTCCTTTCTAAGTATGACCTGAACCATTTTAGGACTATCCCATGCGAGTACACCATGCGAGTATGCCTGGGAGTATGCCTGGGAGTATACATGGGAGTATACATGGGAGTATGCATGGGAGTATGCATGGGAGTATGCATGGGAGTATGCATGGGAGTATGCATGGGAGTATGCATGGGAGTATGCATGGGAGTATGCATGGGAGTATGCATGGGAGTATGCATGGGAGTATGCCTGCGAGTATGCCTGGGAGTATGCGTGGGAGTATGCGTGGGAGTATGCCTGGGAGTATGCCTGGGAGTATGCGTGGGAGTATGCGTGGGAGTATGCCTGCGAGTATGCCTGCGAGTATGCCTGGGAGTATGCCTGGGAGTATGCGTGGGAGTATGCGTGGGAGTATGCGTGGGAGTATGCGTGGGAGTATGCCTGGGAGTATGCCTGGGAGTATGCGTGGGAGTATGCGTGGGAGTATGCGTGGGAGTATGCGTGGGAGTATGCGTGGGAGTATGCCTGCGAGTATGCCTGCGAGTATGCCTGGGAGTATGCCTGGGAGTATGCGTGGGAGTATGCGTGGGAGTATGCCTGGGAGTATGCCTGGGAGTATGCGTGGGAGTATGCCTGGGAGTATGCCTGGGAGTATGCGTGGGAGTATGCGTGGGAGTATGCGTGGGAGTATGCCTGCGAGTATGCCTGCGAGTATGCCTGGGAGTATGCCTGGGAGTATGCGTGGGAGTATGCGTGGGAGTATGCGTGGGAGTATGCGTGGGAGTATGCGTGGGAGTATGCCTGGGAGTATGCGTGGGAGTATGCGTGGGAGTATGCGTGGGAGTATGCGTGGGAGTATGCGTGGGAGTATGCGTGGGAGTATGCGTGGGAGTATGCCATGCGAGTATGCGTGGGAGTATGCCTGGGAGTATGCCTGCGAGTATGCCATGCGAGTATGCGTGGGAGTATGCCTGGGAGTATGCCTGGGAGTATGCGTGGGAGTATGCGTGGGAGTATGCGTGGGAGTATGCGTGGGAGTATGCCTGGGAGTATGCGTGGGAGTATGCGTGGGAGTATGCGTGGGAGTATGCGTGGGAGTATGCCTGGGAGTATGCCTGCGAGTATGCCTGCGAGTATGCGTGGGAGTATGCCTGGGAGTATGCCTGGGAGTATGCCTGTGAGTATGCCTGTGAGTATGCCTGGAGCGAGTATGCCTGCGAGCATGCATGGGAGTATGCCTGGAGCGAGTATGCCTGTGAGTATGCCTGGAGCGAGTATGCCTGCGAGTATGCATGGGAGTATGCCTGCGAGTATGCATGGAGCGAGTATGCCTGCGAGTATGCCTGTGAGTATGCCTGGAGCGAGTATGCCTGCGAGTATGCCTGTGAGTATGCCTGGAGCGAGTATGCCTGCGAGTATGCCTGTGAGTATGCCTGTGAGTATGCCTGTGAGTATGCCTGGAGCGAGTATGCCTGTGAGTATGCCTGGAGCGAGTATGCCTGTGAGTATGCCTGTGAGTATGCCTGGAGCGAGTATGCCTGCGAGTATGCCTGTGAGTATGCCTGGAGCGAGTATGCCTGTGAGTATGCCTGTGAGTATGCCTGGAGCGAGTATGCCTGTGAGTATGCCTGTGAGTATGCTTGGAGCGAGTATGCCTGCGAGTATGCCTGTGAGTATGCCTGGAGCGAGTATGCCTGTGAGTATGCCTGTGAGTATGCCTGGAGCGAGTATGCCTGCGAGTATGCCTGTGAGTATGCCTGGAGCGAGTATGCCTGCGAGTATGCCTGTGAGTATGCCTGTGAGTATGCCTGTGAGTATGCCTGGAGCGAGTATGCCTGTGAGTATGCCTGGAGCGAGTATGCCTGTGAGTATGCCTGTGAGTATGCCTGTGAGTATGCCTGGAGCGAGTATGCCTGTGAGTATGCCTGGAGCGAGTATGCCTGTGAGTATGCCTGTGAGTATGCCTGGAGCGAGTATGCCTGTGAGTATGCCTGTGAGTATGCCTGGAGCGAGTATGCCTGCGAGTATGCCTGTGAGTATGCCTGGAGCGAGTATGCCTGTGAGTATGCCTGCGAGTATGCCTGGAGCGAGTATGCCTGTGAGTATGCCTGTGAGTATGCCTGTGAGTATGCCTGTGAGTATGCCTGGAGCGAGTATGCCTGTGAGTATGCCTGTGAGTATGCCTGGAGCGAGTATGCTTGTGAGTATGCATGGAGCGAGTATGCCTGCGAGTATGCCTGTGAGTATGCCTGGAGCGAGTATGCCTGCGAGTATGCCTGTGAGTATGCATGGAGCGAGTATGCCTGCGAGTATGCATGGGAGTATGCCTGGAGCGAGTATGCCTGCGAGTATGCCTGTGAGTATGCCTGTGAGTATGCCTGTGAGTATGCCTGTGAGTATGCCTGGAGCGAGTATGCCTGTGAGTATGCCTGTGAGTATGCCTGGAGCGAGTATGCCTGTGAGTATGCATGGAGCGAGTATGCCTGCGAGTATGCCTGTGAGTATGCCTGGAGCGAGTATGCCTGCGAGTATGCCTGTGAGTATGCATGGAGCGAGTATGCCTGCGAGTATGCCTGTGAGTATGCCTGCGAGTATGCCTGTGAGTATGCCTGCGAGTATGCCTGTGAGTATGCATGGAGCGAGTATGCCTGCGAGTATGCCTGCGAGTATGCCTGTGAGTATGCATGGAGCGAGTATGCCTGCGAGTATGCCTGGAGCGAGTATGCCTGTGAGTATGCCTGGAGCGAGTATGCCTGCGAGTATGCCTGTGAGTATGCATGGAGCGAGTATGCCTGTGAGTATGCCTGTGAGTATGCCTGGAGCGAGTATGCCTGCGAGTATGCCTGTGAGTATGCCTGGAGCGAGTATGCCTGCGAGTATGCCTGTGAGTATGCCTGGAGCGAGTATGCCTGCGAGTATGCATGGAGCGAGTATGCCTGCGAGTATGCCTGGAGCGAGTATGCCTGTGAGTATGCATGGAGCGAGTATGCCTGCGAGTATGCCTGTGAGTATGCCTGGAGCGAGTATGCCTGCGAGTATGCCTGTGAGTATGCCTGGAGCGAGTATGCCTGCGAGTATGCCTGTGAGTATGCCTGGAGCGAGTATGCCTGCGAGTATGCCTGCGAGTATGCATGGAGCGAGTATGCCTGCGAGTATGCCTGCGAGTATGCATGGAGCGAGTATGCCTGCGAGTATGCCTGCGAGTGTGCCTGGGAGTATGTTGTCCACTTTCTGTGATAGTCTGAGCGGAGCAGTAAGCGAGCTCTTGTGTGTCTGCAGGAGGACGTGCTGTGAAGGCTTCAGGTTTGTGATGGGTCAGTGTGTGCCAGAAAGTAGGTACATTTTCAGCTCATCTATATGATTGTAAACAATCAGTCATTATGCATG
>JARWKJ010000006.1:1483476-1505976 GCA_029959095.1 Rhinichthys osculus | reverse complement strand
TAACACACACACACCTGCACAGATTAACACACACACACACACACACACACACACACACACACACACACACACACCTGCACAGATTAACACACACACACCTGCACAGATTAACACACACACACCTGCACAGATTAACACACACACACACCTGCACAGATTAACACACACACACCTGCACAGATTAACACACACACACACACACACACACACACACACACCTGCACAGATTAACACACACACACACCTGCACAGATTAACACACACACACCTGCACAGATTAACACACACACACCTGCACAGATACACACACACACACACACACACACACACACACCTGCACAGATTAACACACACACACACACACACACCTGCACCGATTAACACACACACACCTGCACAGATACACACACACACACACACACACACACACCTGCACAGATATACACACACGCACACACACCTGCACAGATTAACACACACACACCTGCACAGATTAACACACACACACCTGCACAGATTAACACACACACACACACACACACACACCTGCACAGATTAACACACACACACCTGCACAGATTAACACACACACACCTGCACAGATTAACACACACACACCTGCACAGATTAACACACACACACACACACACACACACACCTGCACAGATTAACACACACACACCTGCACAGATTAACACACACACACCTGCACAGATTAACACACACACACCTGCACAGATTAACACACACACACACACACACACCTGCACAGATTAACACACACACACCTGCACAGATTAACACACACACACACACACCTGCACAGATTAACACACACACACCTGCACAGATTAACACACACACACACACCTGCACAGATTAACACACACACACCTGCACAGATTAACACACACACACCTGCACAGATTAACACACACACACCTGCACAGATACACACACACACACACACACACACACACCTGCACAGATACACACACACGCACACACACCTGCACAGATTAACACACACACACACCTGCACAGATTAACACACACACACACACACACACACACACACACACCTGCACAGATTAACACACACACACACCTGCACAGATTAACACACACACACCTGCACAGATACACACACACACACACACACACACACATACACCTGCACAGATTAACACACACACACCTGCACCGATTAACACACACACACCTGCACAGATTAACACACACAGATTAACACAAACACACACACACACACACTGCTGATAAGCTTAAACACATCTCATCTGCATAGGGTTTGTCTCCCAGTCCTGAACACAACAGCCACAAACCGGCTCACGAGAGAACTGGGAAAAATCCTGATATTCTCACCGTCACTGGACCAGCAGGACCTCCGGGACCCCCTGGTCTGCCAGGTACACACACACGCACACACACACACACACGCACGCATAACACTTTAGAATAAGATCACTAACTAACAATTCATTCATTCGTATTCACAAAGAATTTTATCTTTAATAGAATTTAGAAAACCGCCACTTGCCTAATAATGAAAAACAACACTTGCATTAACACTTGCTTGGTTAATTGACATCCTATTAGCCTAAATAGACTAGTTAAAGCAAGGAAATGTCGCTCTTATTGAAGTAATGTAATAGTTGAATGACGGTGGATTATGAACTCGCCTAAATGGAAAAGAAAGCCCAACTGGACGCAGGATCAGTTACTGCTGCTGGCCCAGCTGGTGCTGAAAAAAAACCATAATAAAAGGGAAATTCGGCACTGGGATATCAAGCAAAACGAAGCGTGAGAATGGGAGAGGATTTGTTTGCAGATCAATGCAGCGTTCCCGCTTGTGTCGCGGACCCCGGGCGACTGCGAGAGGCGCTGGTGTGCGCTACAGTCCTGTGTGAATCGGTCTTAGTGAGTTAGGAGTCCTCTCGACTTCTTTTAAGCTGTCCCAGACTTAGCTGCTACTTTTAGGACTAAAATGCTTCGTGAATTACTCTTACTGAAAAAAATTAGGAGTCCTAAAGTTAGGAGTGACACGCCCATTATTTTTAGGAGTTGCTCCTAAATTCGCCAGTTAGGATCTACTTTTAGCCTTAAAATTCTTTGTGAATACGGCCCCTGAACAACACCTAAGATTAATAAATGCTTCTACATGAATTACTCAAAACAATGACTCAGGATATTTAGTTTAAATGTCAGAACACCTGGAATGAAGTATTTCAGCTCATATTGGTGGTGTTTCAGGTGATCGCGGTGAGAAGGGGGTCCGGGGGCCGCCGGGTCCCCAGGGGCCCAGAGGAGACGTGGGTCCAGTGGGGCCCGCAGCACATCTGGAGCACACGCAGACAGGCCGACGGGGGCCGCAGGTGAATCTGGCTCTCACACACACTCTCAGATCTCAGGGCCGACGGGGGCCGCAGGTGAATCTGGCTCTCACACACACACACACTCTCAGATCTCAGGGCCGACAGGGGCCGCAGGTGAATCTGGCTCTCTCACACACACTCTCAGATCTCAGGGCCGACGGGGGCCGCAGGTGAATCTGGCTCTCTCACACACACTCTCAGATCTCAGGGCCGACGGGGGCCGCTGGTGAATCTGGCTCTCACACACACTCTCAGATCTCAGCGCCGGCGGGGGCCGCTGGTGAATCTGGCTCTCACACACACACTCTCAGATCTCAGCGCCGGCGGGGGCCGCTGGTGAATCTGGCTCTCACACACACACTCTCAGATCTCAGGGCCGGCGGGGGCCGCTGGTGAATCTGGCTGTCACACACACTCAAAGATCTCAGGGCCGACGGGGGCCGCAGGTGAATCTGGCTCACACACACACTCTCAGATCTCAGGGCCGGTGGGGGCCGCTGGTGAATCTGGCTCACACACACACTCTCAGATCTCAGGGCCGATGGGGGCCGTTGGTGAATCTGGCTCACACACACACTCTAAGATCCCAGGGCCGATGGCGGCCGCTGGTGAATCTGGCTCACACACACACTCTCAGATCTCAGGGCCGGTGGGGGCCGCTGGTGAATCTGGCTCACACACACACTCTCAGATCTCAGGGCCGGTGGGGGCCGCTGGTGAATCTGGCTCACACACACACTCTCAGATCTCATCGCCGATGGGGGCCGCTGGTGAATCTGGCTCACACACACACTCTCAGATCCCAGGGCCGATGGCGGCCGCTGGTGAATCTGGCTCACACACACACTCTCAGATCTCAGGGCCGGCGGGGGCCGCTGGTGAATCTGGCTCTCACACACAGACTCTCAGATCTCAGGGCCGACGGGGGCCGCTGGTGAATCTGGCTCACACACACAGACTCTCAGATCTCAGGGCCAGCGGGGGCCGCTGGTGAATCTGGCTCACACACACACTCTCAGATCTCAGGGCCGACGGGGGCCGCAGGTGAATCTGGCTCACACACACACTCTCAGATCTCAGCGCCGATGGGGGCCGCAGGTGAATCTGGCTCACACACACACTCTCAGATCTCAGGGCCGACGGGGGCCGCTGGTGAATCTGGCTCACACACACACTCTCAGATCTCAGGGCCGACGGGGGCCGCAGGTGAATCTGGCTCTCACACACACTCTCAGATCTCAGCGCCGATGGGGGCCGCAGGTGAATCTGGCTCACACACACACTCTCAGATCTCAGGGCCGACGGGGGCCGCTGGTGAATCTGGCTCTCACACACACACTCTCAGATCTCAGGGCCGATGGGGGCCGCTGGTGAATCTGGCTCACACACACACTCTCAGATCTCAGGGCCGATGGGGGCCGTTGGTGAATCTGGCTCACACACACACTCTCAGATCCCAGGGCCGATGGCGGCCGCTGGTGAATCTGGCTCACACACACACTCTCAGATCTCAGGGCCGGTGGGGGCCGCTGGTGAATCTGGCTCACACACACACTCTCAGATCTCAGGGCCGGTGGGGGCCGCTGGTGAATCTGGCTCACACACACACTCTCAGATCTCATCGCCGATGGGGGCCGCTGGTGAATCTGGCTCACACACACACTCTCAGATCCCAGGGCCGATGGCGGCCGCTGGTGAATCTGGCTCACACACACACTCTCAGATCTCAGGGCCGGCGGGGGCCGCTGGTGAATCTGGCTCACACACACAGACTCTCAGATCTCAGGGCCAGCGGGGGCCGCTGGTGAATCTGGCTCACACACACACTCTCAGATCTCAGGGCCGACGGGGGCCGCAGGTGAATCTGGCTCACACACACACTCTCAGATCTCAGCGCCGATGGGGGCCGCAGGTGAATCTGGCTCACACACACACTCTCAGATCTCAGGGCCGACGGGGGCCGCTGGTGAATCTGGCTCACACACACACTCTCAGATCTCAGGGCCGACGGGGGCCGCAGGTGAATCTGGCTCTCACACACACTCTCAGATCTCAGCGCCGATGGGGGCCGCAGGTGAATCTGGCTCACACACACACTCTCAGATCTCAGGGCCGACGGGGGCCGCTGGTGAATCTGGCTCTCACACACACACTCTCAGATCTCAGGGCCGATGGGGGCCGCTGGTGAATCTGGCTCTCACACACACTCTCAGATCTCAGGGCCGGCGGGGGCCGCTGGTGAATCTGGCTCACACACACACACTCTCAGATCTCAGGGCCGGCGGGGGCCGCTGGTGAATCTGGCTCTCACACACACTCTCAGATCTCAGGGCCGGCGGGGGCCGCTGGTGAATCTGGCTCTCACACACACTCTCAGATCTCAGGGCCGGCGGGGGCCGCTGGTGAATCTGGCTCACACACACACTCTCAGATCTCAGGGCCGATGGGGGTCGCTGGTGAATCTGGCTCACACACACACTCTCAGATCTCAGGGCCGACGGGGGCCGCTGGTGAATCTGGCTCTCACACACACACTCTCAGATCTCAGGGCCGATGGGGGCCGCTGGTGAATCTGGCTCTCACACACACTCTCAGATCTCAGGGCCGGCGGGGGCCGCTGGTGAATCTGGCTCACACACACACACTCTCAGATCTCAGGGCCGGCGGGGGCCGCTGGTGAATCTGGCTCTCACACACACTCTCAGATCTCAGGGCCGGCGGGGGCCGCTGGTGAATCTGGCTCTCACACACACTCTCAGATCTCAGGGCCGGCGGGGGCCGCTGGTGAATCTGGCTCTCACACACACACTCTCAGATCTCAGGGCCGATGGGGGCCGCTGGTGAATCTAGCTCTCACACACACTCTCAGATCTCAGGGCCGGCGGGGGCCGCTGGTGAATCTGGCTCACACACACACACTCTCAGATCTCAGGGCCGGCGGGGGCCGCTGGTGAATCTGGCTCTCACACACACTCTCAGATCTCAGGGCCGGCGGGGGCCGCTGGTGAATCTGGCTCTCACACACACTCTCAGATCTCAGGGCCGGCGGGGGCCGCTGGTGAATCTGGCTCACACACACACTCTCAGATCTCAGGGCCGATGGGGGTCGCTGGTGAATCTGGCTCACACACACACTCTCAGATCTCAGGGCCGACGGGGGCCGCAGGTGAATCTGGCTCACACACACACTCTCAGATCTCAGGGCCGATGGGGGCCGCTGGTGAATCTGGCTCACACACACACACTCTCAGATCTCAGGGCCGGCGGGGGCCGCTGGTGAATCTGGCTCTCACACACACTCTCAGATCTCAGGGTCGGCGGGGGCCGCTGGTGAATCTGGCTCTCACACACACTCTCAGATCTCAGGGCCGATGGGGGCCGCAGGTGAATCTGGCTCACACACACACTCTCAGATCCCAGGGCCGACGGGGGCCGCTGGTGAATCTGGCTCACACACACACTCTCAGATCTCAGGGCCGGCGGGGGCCGCTGGTGAATCTGGCTCTCACACACACTCTCAGATCTCAGGGCCGACGGGGGCCGCTGGTGAATCTGGCTCACACACACACTCTCAGATCTCAGGGCCGGCGGGGGCCGCTGGTGAATCTGGCTCTCACACACACTCTCAGATCCCAGGGCCGACGGGGGCCGCTGGTGAATCTGGCTCACACACACACTCTCAGATCTCAGGGCCGGCGGGGGCCGCTGGTGAATCTGGCTCACACACACACTCTCAGATCCCAGGGCCGACGGGGGCCGCTGGTGAATCTGGCTCACACACACACTCTCAGATCCCAGGGCCGACGGGGGCCGCTGGTGAATCTGGCTCTCACACACACTCTCAGATCCCAGGGCCGACGGGGGCCGCTGGTGAATCTGGCTCACACACACACTCTCAGATCTCAGGGCCGGCGGGGGCCGCTGGTGAATCTGGCTCACACACACACTCTCAGATCCCAGGGCCGACGGGGGCCGCTGGTGAATCTGGCTCACACACACACTCTCAGATCTCAGGGCCGGCAGGGGCCGCTGGTGAATCTGGCTCTCACACACACTCTCAGATCTCAGGGTCGGCAAGGGCCGCTGGTGAATCTGGCTCACACACACACACTCTCAGATCTCAGGGCCGGCGGGGGCCGCTGGTGAATCTGGCTCACACACACACTCTCAGATCCCAGGGCCGACGGGGGCCGCTGGTGAATCTGGCTCACACACACACTCTCAGATCTCAGGGCCGGCGGGGGCCGCTGGTGAATCTGGCTCTCACACACACTCTCAGATCTCAGGGCCGACGGGGGCCGCTGGTGAATCTGGCTCTCACACACACTCTCAGATCTCAGGGCCGATGGGGGCCGCAGGTGAATCTGGCTCTCACACACACACTCTCAGATCTCAGGGCCGACGGGGGCCGCTGGTGAATCTGGCTCTCACACACACACTCTCAGATCTCAGGGCCGGCGGGGGCCGCTGGTGAATCTGGCTCACACACACACTCTCAGATCTCAGGGCCGGCGGGGGCCGCTGGTGAATCTGGCTCACACACACACTCTCAGATCTCAGTGCCGACGGGGGCCGCAGGTGAATCTGGCTCACACACACACTCTCAGATCTCAGGGCCGATGGGGCCCGCTGGTGAATCTGGCTCTCACACACACTCTCAGATCTCAGCGCCGGCGGGGGCCGCTGGTGAATCTGGCTCTCACACACACACTCTCAGATCTCAGCGCCGGCGGGGGCCGCTGGTGAATCTGGCTCTCACACACACACTCTCAGATCTCAGGGCCGGCGGGGGCCGCTGGTGAATCTGGCTGTCACACACACTCAAAGATCTCAGGGCCGACGGGGGCCGCAGGTGAATCTGGCTCACACACACACTCTCAGATCTCAGGGCCGGTGGGGGCCGCTGGTGAATCTGGCTCACACACACACTCTCAGATCTCAGGGCCGATGGGGGCCGTTGGTGAATCTGGCTCACACACACACTCTCAGATCCCAGGGCCGATGGCGGCCGCTGGTGAATCTGGCTCACACACACACTCTCAGATCTCAGGGCCGGTGGGGGCCGCTGGTGAATCTGGCTCACACACACACTCTCAGATCTCAGGGCCGGTGGGGGCCGCTGGTGAATCTGGCTCACACACACACTCTCAGATCTCATCGCCGATGGGGGCCGCTGGTGAATCTGGCTCACACACACACTCTCAGATCCCAGGGCCGATGGCGGCCGCTGGTGAATCTGGCTCACACACACACTCTCAGATCTCAGGGCCGGCGGGGGCCGCTGGTGAATCTGGCTCTCACACACAGACTCTCAGATCTCAGGGCCGACGGGGGCCGCTGGTGAATCTGGCTCACACACACAGACTCTCAGATCTCAGGGCCAGCGGGGGCCGCTGGTGAATCTGGCTCACACACACACTCTCAGATCTCAGGGCCGACGGGGGCCGTAGGTGAATCTGGCTCACACACACACTCTCAGATCTCAGCGCCGATGGGGGCCGCAGGTGAATCTGGCTCACACACACACTCTCAGATCTCAGGGCCGACGGGGGCCGCTGGTGAATCTGGCTCACACACACACTCTCAGATCTCAGGGCCGACGGGGGCCTCAGGTGAATCTGGCTCTCACACACACTCTCAGATCTCAGCGCCGATGGGGGCCGCAGGTGAATCTGGCTCACACACACACTCTCAGATCTCAGGGCCGACGGGGGCCGCTGGTGAATCTGGCTCTCACACACACACTCTCAGATCTCAGGGCCGATGGGGGCCGCTGGTGAATCTGGCTCTCACACACACTCTCAGATCTCAGGGCCGGCGGGGGCCGCTGGTGAATCTGGCTCACACACACACACTCTCAGATCTCAGGGCCGGCGGGGGCCGCTGGTGAATCTGGCTCTCAAACACACTCTCAGATCTCAGGGCCGGCGGGGGCCGCTGGTGAATCTGGCTCTCACACACACTCTCAGATCTCAGGGCCGGCGGGGGCCGCTGGTGAATCTGGCTCACACACACACTCTCAGATCTCAGGGCCGATGGGGGTCGCTGGTGAATCTGGCTCACACACACACTCTCAGATCTCAGGGCCGACGGGGGCCGCAGGTGAATCTGGCTCACACACACACTCTCAGATCTCAGGGCCGATGGGGGCCGCTGGTGAATCTGGCTCACACACACACACTCTCAGATCTCAGGGCCGGCGGGGGCCGCTGGTGAATCTGGCTCTCACACACACTCTCAGATCTCAGGGTCGGCGGGGGCCGCTGGTGAATCTGGCTCTCACACACACTCTCAGATCTCAGGGCCGATGGGGGCCGCAGGTGAATCTGGCTCACACACACACTCTCAGATCCCAGGGCCGACGGGGGCCGCTGGTGAATCTGGCTCACACACACACTCTCAGATCTCAGGGCCGGCGGGGGCCGCTGGTGAATCTGGCTCTCACACACACTCTCAGATCTCAGGGCCGACGGGGGCCGCTGGTGAATCTGGCTCACACACACACTCTCAGATCTCAGGGCCGGCGGGGGCCGCTGGTGAATCTGGCTCTCACACACACTCTCAGATCCCAGGGCCGACGGGGGCCGCTGGTGAATCTGGCTCACACACACACTCTCAGATCTCAGGGCCGGCGGGGGCCGCTGGTGAATCTGGCTCACACACACACTCTCAGATCCCAGGGCCGACGGGGGCCGCTGGTGAATCTGGCTCACACACACACTCTCAGATCCCAGGGCCGACGGGGGCCGCTGGTGAATCTGGCTCTCACACACACTCTCAGATCCCAGGGCCGACGGGGGCCGCTGGTGAATCTGGCTCACACACACACTCTCAGATCTCAGGGCCGGCGGGGGCCGCTGGTGAATCTGGCTCACACACACACTCTCAGATCCCAGGGCCGACGGGGGCCGCTGGTGAATCTGGCTCACACACACACTCTCAGATCTCAGGGCCGGCAGGGGCCGCTGGTGAATCTGGCTCTCACACACACTCTCAGATCTCAGGGTCGGCGGGGGCCGCTGGTGAATCTGGCTCACACACACACACTCTCAGATCTCAGGGCCGGCGGGGGCCGCTGGTGAATCTGGCTCACACACACACTCTCAGATCCCAGGGCCGACGGGGGCCGCTGGTGAATCTGGCTCACACACACACTCTCAGATCTCAGGGCCGGCGGGGGCCGCTGGTGAATCTGGCTCTCACACACACTCTCAGATCTCAGGGCCGACGGGGGCCGCTGGTGAATCTGGCTCTCACACACACTCTCAGATCTCAGGGCCGATGGGGGCCGCAGGTGAATCTGGCTCTCACACACACACTCTCAGATCTCAGGGCCGACGGGGGCCGCTGGTGAATCTGGCTCTCACACACACACTCTCAGATCTCAGGGCCGGCGGGGGCCGCTGGTGAATCTGGCTCACACACACACTCTCAGATCTCAGGGCCGACGGGGGCCGCAGGTGAATCTGGCTCACACACACACTCTCAGATCTCAGGGCCGGCGGGGGCCGCTGGTGAATCTGGCTCTCACACACACACTCTCAGATCTCAGGGCCGATGGGGGCCGCAGGTGAATCTGGCTCTCACACACACACTCTCAGATCTCAGGGCCGGCGGGGGCCGCTGGTGAATCTGGCTCACACACACACTCTCAGATCTCAGGGCCGACGGGGGCCGCAGGTGAATCTGGCTCACACACACACACTCTCAGATCTCAGGGCCGGCGGGGGCCGCTGGTGAATCTGGCTCTCACACACACACTCTCAGATCTCAGGGCCGATGGGGGCCGCTGGTGAATCTGGCTCTCACACACACTCTCAGATCTCAGGGCCGATGGGGGCCGCAGGTGAATCTGGCTCTCACACACACACTCTCAGATCTCAGGGCCGGCGGGGGCCGCTGGTGAATCTGGCTCTCACACACACACTCTCAGATCTCAGGGCCGATGGGGGCCGCTGGTGAATCTGGCTCTCACACACACTCTCAGATCTCAGGGCCGATGGGGGCCGCAGGTGAATCTGGCTCTCACACACACACTCTCAGATCTCAGGGCCGACGGGGGCCGCAGGTGAATCTGGCTCTCACACACACACACTCTCAGATCTCAGGGCCGGCGGGGGCCGCTGGTGAATCTGGCTCACACACACACTCTCAGATCTCAGGGCCGACGGGGGCCGCAGGTGAATCTGGCTCACACACACTCTCAGATCTCAGGGCCGATGGGGGCCGCTGGTGAATCTGGCTCACACACACACTCTCAGATCCCAGGGCCGACGGGGGCCGCTGGTGAATCTGGCTCTCACACACACTCTCAGATCTCAGGGCCGATGGGGGCCGCAGGTGAATCTGGCTCTCACACACACACTCTCAGATCTCAGGGCCGACGGGGGCCGCTGGTGAATCTGGCTCTCACACACACACTCTCAGATCTCAGGGCCGGCGGGGGCCGCTGGTGAATCTGGCTCACACACACACTCTCAGATCTCAGGGCCGACGGGGGCCGCAGGTGAATCTGGCTCACACACACTCTCAGATCTCAGGGCCGACGGGGGCCGCAGGTGAATCTGGCTCACACACACACTCTCAGATCTCAGGGCCGACGGGGGCCGCAGGTGAATCTGGCTCACACACACTCTCAGATCTCAGGGCCGGCGGGGGCCGCTGGTGAATCTGGCTCACACACACACTCTCAGATCTCAGGGCCGACGGGGGCCGCAGGTGAATCTGGCTCACACACACACTCTCAGATCCCAGGGCCGACGGGGGCCGCTGGTGAATCTGGCTCACACACACACACTCTCAGATCTCAGGGCCGACGGGGGCCGCTGGTGAATCTGGGCTCACACACACACTCTCAGATCTCAGGGCCGGCGGGGGCCGCTGGTGAATCTGGCTCACACACACACTCTCAGATCTCAGGGCCGGCGGGGGCCGCTGGTGAATCTGGCTCACACACACACTCTCAGATCCCAGGGCCGACGGGGGCCGCTGGTGAATCTGGCTCACACACACACTCTCAGATCTCAGGGCCGGCGGGGGCCGCTGGTGAATCTGGCTCACACACACACTCTCAGATCCCAGGGCCGACGGGGGCCGCTGGTGAATCTGGCTCACACACACACACTCTCAGATCTCAGGGCCGACGGGGGCCGCTGGTGAATCTGGGCTCACACACACACTCTCAGATCTCAGGGCCGGCGGGGGCCGCTGGTGAATCTGGCTCACACACACACTCTCAGATCCCAGGGCCGACGGGGGCCGCTGGTGAATCTGGCTCACACACACACACTCTCAGATCTCAGGGCCGACGGGGGCCGCTGGTGAATCTGGGCTCACACACACACTCTCAGATCTCAGGGCCGGCGGGGGCCGCTGGTGAATCTGGCTCACACACACACTCTCAGATCCCAGGGCCGACGGGGGCCGCTGGTGAATCTGGCTCACACACACACACTCTCAGATCTCAGGGCCGACGGGGGCCGCTGGTGAATCTGGCTCTCACACACACACTCTCAGATCTCAGGGCCGACGGGGGCCGCTGGTGAATCTGGCTCACACACACACTCTCAGATCTCAGGGCCGGCGGGGGCCGCTGGTGAATCTGGGCTCACACACACACTCTCAGATCTCAGGGCCGGCGGGGGCCGCTGGTGAATCTGGCTCACACACACACTCTCAGATCCCAGGGCCGGCGGGGGCCGCTGGTGAATCTGGGCTCACACACACACTCTCAGATCTCAGGGCCGGCGGGGGCCGCTGGTGAATCTGGCTCACACACACACTCTCAGATCCCAGGGCCGACGGGGGCCGCTGGTGAATCTGGCTCACACACACACTCTCAGATCTCAGGGCCGGCGGGGGCCGCTGGTGAATCTGGCTCACACACACACTCTCAGATCCCAGGGCCGACGGGGGCCGCTGGTGAATCTGGCTCACACACACACACTCTCAGATCTCAGGGCCGACGGGGGCCGCTGGTGAATCTGGCTCACACACACACTCTCAGATCTCAGGGCCGGCGGGGGCCGCTGGTGAATCTGGCTCACACACACACTCTCAGATCCCAGGGCCGGCGGGGGCCGCTGGTGAATCTGGGCTCACACACACACTCTCAGATCTCAGGGCCGGCGGGGGCCGCTGGTGAATCTGGCTCACACACACACACTCTCAGATCCCAGGGCCGGCGGGGGCCGCTGGTGAATCTGGGCTCACACACACACTCTCAGATCTCAGGGCCGGCGGGGGCCGCTGGTGAATCTGGCTCACACACACACTCTCAGATCCCAGGGCCGACGGGGGCCGCTGGTGAATCTGGCTCACACACACACTCTCAGATCTCAGGGCCGGCGGGGGCCGCTGGTGAATCTGGCTCACACACACACTCTCAGATCCCAGGGCCGACGGGGGCCGCTGGTGAATCTGGCTCACACACACACACTCTCAGATCCCAGGGCCGACGGGGGCCGCTGGTGAATCTGGCTCACACACACACACTCTCAGATCTCAGGGCCGACGGGGGCCGCTGGTGAATCTGGCTCACACACACACACTCTCAGATCTCAGGGCCGGCGGGGGCCGCTGGTGAATCTGGGCTCACACACACACTCTCAGATCTCAGGGCCGGCGGGGGCCGCTGGTGAATCTGGCTCACTCACACACTCTCAGATCCCAGGGCCGACGGGGGCCGCTGGTGAATCTGGCTCACACACACACACTCTCAGATCTCAGGGCCGACGGGGGCCGCTGGTGAATCTGGCTCACACACACACTCTCAGATCTCAGGGCCGACGGGGGCCACAGGTGAATCTGGCTCTCACACACACACTCTCAGATCTCAGGGCCGGCGGGGACCGCTGGTGAATCTGGCTCACACACACACTCTCAGATCTCAGGGCCGGCGGGGGCCGCTGGTGAATCTGGCTCACACACACACACTCTCAGATCTCAGGGCCGGCGGGGGCCGCTGGTGAATCTGGCTCACACACACACACTCTCAGATCTCAGGGCCGGCGGGGGCCGCTGGTGAATCTGGCTCACACACACACACTCTCAGATCTCAGGGCCGGCGGGGGCCGCTGGTGAATCTGGCTCACACACACACTCTCAGATCTCAGGGCCGGCGGGGGCCGCTGGTGAATCTGGCTCTCACACACACTCTCAGATCTCAGAGGAGTTTCATTACAACCACCATCCTTCCCTCGGGGGTCAAAATGACCCGAAGCCCTTAAATTACACTCTTTTTTGTGTGTCCAGAAAGCTTTTTTTTTTTTTTTTTTTGGTTAATTCTTTCATGCAATTTTTGAGGGATATTTTTAATTTTAATTTTTTTTTACCTTTAAATTACTAGATTTGATGCATAAATAATAAACAAATAGTAATTTAAGCACATTCCTAACAAAATAACTATTTTAATTCTTTTAACCCTTTTAATTCAGCTCAAAATATCTTATTGGGTGTGTTTGTCGACCTCTTGTGGAAAAAAATGATGTATCAAATATGATACTTGTTGTCTAAAGATTCTATAAACATGTGTTGTTTCATATGTCAGGCTTTACAGGGTTAATGTTCATGTCTTCTTTATTAGTTTTCTGTGGGAGTTTGCTGAATCTTCTCGTGTGTGTGTGTGTGTGTGTGTGTGTGTGTGTGTGTGTGTGTGTGTGTGTGTGTGTGTACAGGGATCTCCAGGAGCGCCGGGGAAAGATGGACAGAAGGCACGTGTCTGAACAAATGAACTCCATATTAAACTATGATGGCATTTTAATGATAATTATGATTTTATAGCATGTGTCTCAGATGAATGGTGATGTATGAATGTTTCTCTGCAGGGTGACAGAGGTTTCCCTGGACCGAGAGGATCTCCGGTACGTTCTTCACACGACACGGGAATATTATTTATTATATTATATACACTACCGTTCAAAAGTTTGGGGTCAGTGAGAATTTTATTTGAATTTGTCTTGATCATCAGATCCTCATATTAGAGTGATTTCTGAAGGATCATGTGACACTGAAGACTGGAGTAATGATGCTGAAAATTCAGCTTTGATCACAGGAATAAATGACACTTTACTGTATATTCACATAGAAAACAGATGATTTACACTGGAATAATATTTAATACTATAACTGAATTTTGTTGTATTTTTAATCAAATAAGCGCAGCCATGGTTAGCAGAAGAGAATTCTTTTAAAAGTATTTAAAATCATACCGACCCCAAACTTTTGAACGGTAGTGTATATATATTGAAATATTAAATATTTGTGCAGTTTGCTGTGCTGACTGTTCTGTCAGGGTTTGTTCTGAACCGAAATATTGAGCTGATGTAATCCGCTGAGCCTGAAGCACTGAACTAAACTTATTTAACATTTGTGGTCATTCAGTGTTTGTTTGTTTTTAGTTTTTTACTTTTGTTGTGAACTTTATTTTTTTTATGCAATTTAAGATTTAAATTTGAAAAGATTAAAGATTTTATTGTTATATCATTTTTATATATATGATTTTATGATATATTATTATTAAAAAAAAATAATGTAGCCATTATATTATAGATTGTTTAATTATTATTGTAAGAGATTGTTTAAAAAAAAGTTTATTATTAGATTAGGCCTATTATTAGTCAGCAATGATGACGTGATCGCTTTATTTTAGTATCATTGAGATACTATTATAGTTTTTATTAATAGTTTGAATAAGTTTTTATTTTTATATTTTTTGTTTTCATTTTAATTTTTGTTAAAGTTTTAGTAATTTTGTCATTTATATATGTTGTTTTATATTATTATAATACATTTTTATTACATTTATATATTTAATTTGATTTCAGTTTTAGTTTATTTTAGTGTATCGTTAAACTAAACGTACATGTTTGTTTAATGTTATTTTATTTCAGTTTAGTTTTTATTAATAGTTTGAATTGGTTTTTATTTTTATATTTTCTGGTTTCATTTGAATTTTTGGAAGTTTTCGTAGTTTTGTATTTTTTTACATATAAAGTATATATATAAATGTATATAAATATATATATATATATATATATGTATATGTAAATAGTTTTTATTAAACTTTTTTTTTTGTTTTTTTGTTATTTTTGTTATTTTAGCACATCAACTTAAACTTAATGAGAAATCCTTGGAAGCTAGCTAATATATATATATATATATATATATTTTTTTTTTTTAGATGATATTTTATGTCAAGTAGACAAAATGTTTATTTTTATGGTATTAATGTTAGTTGTAGTTAACAGTAATAACCTTGCACAGTGACTTTCATTCACACAGAAGCAAAGAATCAAACCTGAAACTGCAACACTAATAATTACTAATAATTTTGCTGCTGCTGCTGTTGGACAAAAACTATAAAATATAGTTAATAAAATGAAGACACTGCATCTGTCTGTCCTCTTCAGGGGCCTCCAGGGTCCTTCGACTTCCTGTTACTGATGATGGCAGATATCCGTCATGACATCATCGAGCTGCAGGAGCGTGTGTTTGGGAAGAGGCGTGGCCTATCGATGGACACGCCCATTATCACCAGCGGAGAGGCGGAGCTTGAGGACTGGGCGTCAGGACAGGACGAGCTGAACCCGAACACGTGAGCCAATCAGACATCAGCACAAAACCAGAACCTGAACAGGGGGATGATGTACAGTTGCACATCATCAGATGCTTCACATGATCAAATGAAGCATGCATAACGCTTTTTTAAACATGCATAATGAATGCTTTACCTAAAAGACTATAAGATGATGCTTGAAAGACTGAGAAGGAACTGAAGTTCTGTTGAAATGGGAGTAGAGATGTGAATAACACTCCTCTTCTTGCAGTGCACAGTATGCATACTCATCTCTGTATTACAGTCTGCATGCGCTCACTGTGTGAGATTGTGTCATGCTCAACTTCACCTTCCGTTTTCTGTCACAAATGAACTCAAAGATTTTTAAAATCTCTCTCTTGACTCGTTTTTTTTATTAGACTTGCAAAAGTTCAGGCAATTTTACTTAAAGCTTGCTTAAAAAATTAAATATTGTTGCATACTGCTTTTTATACAATTGCATCCTACATAGTGTGCCGTAACACTATTACTCAATTTTGGAACACAGTCGGAGCTGATATCATTGAAATACATGGGTGGAAATTGAATAGATATGAGCAAAAATTCAAATGCATTTGAAGTCAGCATTAAATGGACGTTTTTTTATTCTCTATTGTGTCGTATATATCTGAGTCAAATGCTTCTGGAATAAGAACAAATGTGGGTGGGGCTTAATTTTGTCTGTGGGGAATTGATTGGATGGTTGTGGTTTGCTATTGGCTGATCTCATGTGAGTGACAGGGTAAAGCCCCGCCCACATCATCAGAGAAGAGATGCTGCAAGAGGAACTGATTCTGATTCAAGATTATTAACACAATAATGATGTGCACCGATATATTATTTAGAATACACACTGCAAAATTCCATAAACAAAAATAGGAATATAATAATATTATATAATATAATAATATCCCTTTATCCACGTACGTTATTTAAATGAGGAATATTGTGACGTGTTCGTTCCCGGAAGAAACTCGAGACTTTCAGGGAGTTCAGAAACACTTACACTGATATAGAGGAGAACTGGAACTTTGAAGAGCTTTTTTTTTCTCAGAATAACGAGGGAAAAAACGGCAGAATTGCAACAAAAAAAAACACAGAATTGCAAGGAAAAAATCTGAATTGTGTGGAAAAAAATCTGAATTGCGAGAAAAAAGTCATAATTGTGAGAAAAAAGTCATAATTGTGTGGAAAAAAGTCAGAATTGCGAGAAAAAAGTGAGAATTGTGAGGAAAAAGTGAGAATTGTGAGGAAAAAAGTCAGAATTACATGGAAAAAAGTCATAATTGTGTGGAAAAAAGTCAGAATTGCGAGGAAAAAAGTCAGAGTTGTGAGGAAAAAAGTCAGAATTGTGTGGAAAAAAGTCAGAATTGTGTGGAAAAAAGTCAGAATTGTGTGGAAAAAAGTCAGAATTGTGTGGAAAAAAGTCAGAATTGTGTGGAAAAAAGTCAGAATTGTGTGAAAAAAAGTCATAATTGTGTGGAAAAAAGTCAGAATTGTGTGGAAAAAAGTCAGAATTGTGTGAAAAAAAGTCATAATTGCGAGAAAAAAAGTCATAATTGTGTGGAAAAAAGTGAGAATTGTGAGGAAAAAAGTCAGAATTTTGTGGAAAAAAGTCAGAATTGTGTGGAAAAAAGTCAGAATTACGAGGAAAAAGTCAGAATTGTGTGGAAAAAAGTCAGAATTACGAGGAAAAAGTCAGAATTGTGTGGAAAAAAGTCAGAATTTTGTGGAAAAAAGTCAGAATTGTGTGGAAAAAAGTCAGAATTACGAGGAAAAAGTCAGAATTGTGTGGAAAAAAGTCAGAATTGCGAGAAAAAGTCAGAATTGTGTGGAAAAAAGTCATAATTGTGAGGAAAAAAGTCAGAGTTGTGAGGAAAAAAGTCATAATTGTGAGGCAAAAAGTCAGAATTGTGTGGAAAAAAAGTCAGAATTGTGAGGAAAAAAGTGAGAATTGTGAGGAAAAAGTGAGAATTGTGAGGAAAAAGTGAGAATTGTGAGGAAAAAAGTCAGAATTGTGTGGAAAAAAGTGAGAATTGTGTGGAAAAAAGTCAGAATTGTGTGGAAAAAAGTGAGAATTGTGAGGAAAAAGTCATAATTGCGAGAAAAAAAGTCATAATTGTGTGGAAAAAAGTGAGAATTGTGAGGAAAAAAGTCAGAATTGTGTGGAAAAAAGTGAGAATTGTGTGGAAAAAAGTGAGAATTGTGAGGAAAAAGTGAGAATTGTGAGGAAAAAAGTCAGAATTGTGTGGAAAAAAGTCAGAATTGTGAGGAAAAAAGTCAGAATTGCGAGAAAAAAAGTCAGAATTGTGAGAAAAAAAGTCAGAATTACGAGGAAAAAAGTCAGAATTACGAGGAAAAAAGTCAGAATTGTGTGGAAAAAAGTCAGAATTGTGAGGAAGAAAGTCAGAATTGTGAGGAAGAAAGTCAAAATTGCGAGAAAAAAGTCAGAATTGTGTGGAAAAAAGTCAGAATTGTGAGGAAAAAAGTCAGAATTGTGAGGAAAAAAGTCAGAATTACGAGGAAAAAAGTCAGAATTGTGAGGAAAAAAGTCAGAATTGTGTGGAAAAAAGTCAGAATTGTGAGGAAAAAAGTCAGAATTGCGAGAAAAAAAGTCAGAATTGTGAGAAAAAAAGTCAGAATTACGAGGAAAAAAGTCAGAATTACGAGGAAAAAAGTCAGAATTGTGTGGAAAAAAGTCAGAATTGTGAGGAAGAAAGTCAGAATTGTGAGGAAAAAAGTCAGAGTTGTGAGGAAAAAAGTCATAATTGTGAGGCAAAAAGTCAGAATTGTGTGGAAAAAAAGTCAGAATTGTGAGGAAAAAAGTGAGAATTGTGAGGAAAAAGTGAGAATTGTGAGGAAAAAGTGAGAATTGTGAGGAAAAAAGTCAGAATTGTGTGGAAAAAAGTGAGAATTGTGTGGAAAAAAGTCAGAATTGTGTGGAAAAAAGTGAGAATTGTGAGGAAAAAGTCATAATTGCGAGAAAAAAAGTCATAATTGTGTGGAAAAAAGTGAGAATTGTGAGGAAAAAAGTCAGAATTGTGTGGAAAAAAGTGAGAATTGTGTGGAAAAAAGTGAGAATTGTGAGGAAAAAGTGAGAATTGTGAGGAAAAAAGTCAGAATTGTGTGGAAAAAAGTCAGAATTGTGAGGAAAAAAGTCAGAATTGCGAGAAAAAAAGTCAGAATTGTGAGGAAAAAAGTCAGAATTGCGAGAAAAAAAGTCAGAATTGTGTGGAAAAAAGTCATAATTGTGAGGAAAAAAGTCAGAGTTGTGAGGAAAAAAGTCATAATTGTGAGGCAAAAAGTCAGAATTGTGTGGAAAAAAAGTCAGAATTGTGAGGAAAAAAGTGAGAATTGTGAGGAAAAAGTGAGAATTGTGAGGAAAAAGTGAGAATTGTGAGGAAAAAAGTCAGAATTGTGTGGAAAAAAGTGAGAATTGTGTGGAAAAAAGTCAGAATTGTGTGGAAAAAAGTGAGAATTGTGAGGAAAAAGTCATAATTGCGAGAAAAAAAGTCATAATTGTGTGGAAAAAAGTGAGAATTGTGAGGAAAAAAGTCAGAATTGTGTGGAAAAAAGTGAGAATTGTGTGGAAAAAAGTGAGAATTGTGAGGAAAAAGTGAGAATTGTGAGGAAAAAAGTCAGAATTGTGTGGAAAAAAGTCAGAATTGTGAGGAAAAAAGTCAGAATTGCGAGAAAAAAAGTCAGAATTGTGAGAAAAAAAGTCAGAATTACGAGGAAAAAAGTCAGAATTACGAGGAAAAAAGTCAGAATTGTGTGGAAAAAAGTCAGAATTGTGAGGAAGAAAGTCAGAATTGTGAGGAAGAAAGTCAAAATTGCGAGAAAAAAGTCAGAATTGTGTGGAAAAAAGTCAGAATTGTGAGGAAAAAAGTCAGAATTGTGAGGAAAAAAGTCAGAATTACGAGGAAAAAAGTCAGAATTGTGAGGAAAAAAGTCAGAATTGTGTGGAAAAAAGTCAGAATTGTGAGGAAAAAAGTCAGAATTGCGAGAAAAAAAGTCAGAATTGTGAGAAAAAAAGTCAGAATTACGAGGAAAAAAGTCAGAATTACGAGGAAAAAAGTCAGAATTGTGTGGAAAAAAGTCAGAATTGTGAGGAAGAAAGTCAGAATTGTGAGGAAGAAAGTCAGAATTGCGAGAAAAAAGTCAGAATTGTGAGGAAGAAAGTCAGAATTGCGAGAAAAAAGTCAGAATTGTGAGAAAAAAGTCAGAATTACGAGGAAAAAAGTCATAAGTGTGAAATAAAATTCGGAATTGTGAGTAAAAACGTCAGAATTACGAGGAAAAAAGTCAGAATTACAAGGAAAAGAGTCATAAGTGCAAAAAAAAATTCGGAATTGTAAGGAATTTTGTGGCGTGTTCGTTCCCGGAAGAAACTCAAGACTACAATGGAGGCGTTTTAGGAGTTCAGAAACACTGACACTGATATAGAGAAGAACTGGAGCTTCTTCATGCTCAAACAGCAACATGAAGATGATGATGAAGATGATGACGATGGAGAAAAGCATCACAGGTCCTCTTTAACGTACAGATTGGTTTATTAATGCAGTAAAGCTGTGTGAGTGTGGAGTGTGTCTTGGCATCTTTCCCTGCTCTCTCGTCACAGGTCTCGCGTGGCCGTCCGAGAGGGACAGGTTTCTGAGTCTCTGCTGGAACATGCGAGTCTGCGTCTGACGGAGAGTGTGTGTGTGCTGTTGAGACGGTGTGTTGTGTTCCTCAGAGACCCCGGAGACATGTCGTGTGTGTTGCGCTGTGTGAACTTCTCCTCGCTGCGCCGGCCGGGGAGGAGATTCTTCCAGACCTCCTCAGTTCTGTGTGATCAACAGGCTGTTAAAGGTGAGGTCTGAAAGTAGCTCTCAGAGAGTGTCTTATTTACGGCTGAGTGTCCGAACACATGCGAGTTGGTGTTTCTGTGGCGCAGATAAGAGAGGTCAGTTAAAGGAGAAGTGTGCGTCGCATGTCACTTCCCTTCGGCTCATGCGTGCGTGCGCAAGGGCACTGGATCTCTGCCAATGAGAGACTAATACTGTCCGCTGCCGCGCTCTGATTGGATGTCGCCACGCCAATTATGGAGAGAAATGTGTTAGCTGATCCGCCCGTGACGCTGAGCCTCTGTGTGTGGACAAAATGTTCCCACTGTTGCATTGTAAAGTAGACAGAAAAAAGCATTATGGGAGTCACACATCTCACAGAAAACATCTCCAGAGCATCCAAATCACTGTTTCAAAGGCATTCATGTTCCCCCCATTATCAGAACAATCGAAATTGCAAGAAAAAAATTGCGAATTGCGAAGAAAAGTAAGAATTGTGAGAGAAAAAATGACAAAATTGCGAGAATAAATTGTGAAAGTCTGAATTGCAAGAAAAAAATTGCAAGAAAAAAAACTGAATTGCGAGAAAAAATAGCGAATTGCGAAGAAAAGTCAGAATTGTGAGAGAAAAAAATGACAAAATTGCGAGAAAAAATTGTGAAAGTCTGAAAAAATTGTGAGGAAAAAAACTGAATTGCGAGAAAAAATAGCGAATTGTGAGGAAAAAAGTCTGAATTACAGAAAAAAAGTCAGAATAGTGAGAAAGTCAGAATTGCACGAAGAAAATAGGTTTTCAAGGAAAAAAGTCAGAATTGCGAGAAATAAACTGCGAATTGCAAGAAAAAAATGCAAATTGTGAGGAAAAATGTCTGAATTACAAGAAAAAAAGTCAGAATAGTGAGAAAGTCAGAATTGCACGAAGAAAATAGGTTTTCAAGGAAAAAAGTCAGAATTGCGAGAAATAAACTGCGAATTGCAAGAAAAAAATGCAAATTGTGAGGAAAAATGTCTGAATTACAAGAAAAAAAGTCAGAATAGTGAGAAAGTCAGAATTGCACGAAGAAAATAGGTTTTCAAGGAAAAAAGTCAGAATTGCGAGAAATAAACTGCGAATTGCAAGAAAAAAATGCAAATTGTGAGGAAAAATGTCTGAATTACAAGAAAAAAGGTCAGAATTGCGCAAAAAAAATATATATTTAGAGGAAAAAAAGTCAGAATTGCGATGTGTGGCGGAAAAAAGCTTCCAAACAGGACAAAAAGATTTTATTGCCAAGGCATCATTTCAAATTTACATTGTTTAATTTTTTTAACTAATGTTTTTTTTTAGCTTTATTTTAATTATTAGAAATGTTTTTAATAGTTTTAGTTAACGATAATAACCTTGGTCTATAGTAATTCTAACTAGAAATATTTCTGAAAATAAGCTGAGTGATATTTGCTGTGCAAAACTCTGAGCTGTTAGCACATTACTAGGGGGTTGCTATGCAGTTGCTAGTGAGTTCAGGGGTGCTCACACTGTAGGGGGTTTCTTCCTGTCACGTGTGTGTGTGTGTGTGTGTGTGTGTCAGGTGTGCGGTATAGAGACGTGCAGGTGGGAGTCCCTAAGGAGATCTTCCAGCAGGAGCGGCGGGTGTCCGTGTCTCCCGCGGGTGTGGATCTGCTGGTCAAGCAGGGCTTCAGGGTCCAT